>JASTWP010000773.1:0-111055 GCA_030770255.1 Temnothorax ravouxi
AGATGAATCCAGATACGTTCATTACTGAGAGGGTCATTGATTTGAAGATTAAATTTCATGATGTAGGTACGAATTTATAGTAATATTTTGCTATCTTCCGTTATGCACCAACAGAGTTCACTAATTGCTATACTGACAACTTACAAAAAGTTTCATATTAGCTTTTGTAGGCATTCGTCCCTTTATTATGTGTTATTTGCACGAGGGTTTGAAAGAGACGCAAATATATAGGTACGTGTATATTTAAACAAAATTCAGACGAGAGTCTGGGGTATCGAAATAAGGACCGTTGCGAAATGGGAATAGTACAGTTTCGCGATCGGTTTTCTGAACCGGACTCTCCGCGACGTTAAAGTCGTATGCGGGCTCGCACATAGGTAGGTAGGTAGGTAGGTAGGGCTTTTACACAATACACGCAACGTGTGCTCACGTACGTGTCCACCGCTGTTGCTTGCGGCCTCGTCGAGAGTTGCACCCGCATGTGGTGAGCCGCGCTTTTGCACACATGATCGCGGGCGAGCCCGCGCGCGCGCGTGTTCGAGCGCAACCAACGGCATTACGTTGGCGGTGCGGTGCGTTGCAACACCCAGGTGTGTTTTGCAATGCGCTTCGATAGTCGATACGCCGTTTTCGCTCCTATCAGGGTGTCTAAAACCGCATAAAGAAGCAGCGCATTCAGCGGTCGTGTAAACACGCGTGAGACTCCTCGACATTCCTTCCTCTGATATCTCCTCTTATCTCCGCTACCCAGCACCGTCGCGGTTGTATTACGCCTGCGAATGTGTTTGTTGATGCGTTCTTCCTTTCTTTTTTTTTTATGGAAAAGAGAATACGCGATAGTACGAGCCACTAATGTATTCATGAAAATGCCGGTGGAGCAACATTTTGCATATTGATGGAAAAATGTCTTTGCTAATAGTTTCTAATTATTGGTCTATCTAAAGAGCGAAAAAATGTGTTGGCGAATTCTGTAATCATTTTCAAGATTTTTTACAAAATTTTATTTCTTTACAATTTACATTTTGTATATAGAATACATGACCATACGCGCGCGCGCGCTAGTTAAGAAATCGAGAACACCGGTTATGAAAGGAATAATTTCAATTCTACTTCATTGCGAAATGCGCAAAACCTCGATTTACTACATATAATGACGTTTCGCTAACCTATCACGTTAAGTTAAGTTGAGGGATTAATGACGAAAGTCGGTGAGGAGTGACTGACATATCCTGTAATTCCATATGAAACAACAGACGCGTTACGTGTGGAAAACAAACAACTCGTTGTTTCGATTAAGCAGCACGTGTTATCGTGCGATCACGATATCTCAGAGTCAGAATTCGAGACTTTGCCTCGGAGTTATATCGCATTAAGTTGAGACACGGTGTGCTATTAAATTACAAATTAAAATAATTGCGGCTTTCCGTTCACCACGAACGGATATCTACATGGCATCGGGCATACGCACAGCATCATACGCCAGCTTAAAGTGCTGCAGGGCAGATTCTACGCGCCTACTTGACGAGAGACTTTATGTATCTAAAATTAAAGATAAAAGTTTGCGATGATAAACCCGACGACGTGCTAGAGTGTAATCATGATATGTTTATACATCAGGTGTATCCTTTTAATCCTCATTGTCAGTATCCTTAAGTATCATAAATATACACATTTTCTCCGATTTACGATAGGTGAATATGTAGCGTAATTGCTTCTAAGTAATATAGTATAAAAGAGATTGTCAATAAGTATGCGTAGAGAGTCGAACTAATTTTCAATCATCATAAATCATTTCGGCTCTGTTTCAACCGCTTTTAACCGCTAAAGTTGCAACTGAAGCAAGACAACAATTCTCGATATTAATTAATATCCGCAATTTTGTTTAAACCGGATTAACTACGGGTTTTATAATGAACAGAACAATAATTTATATTCCTAGGACAGCGCACACAGAGTGCCGCGAGTACCTTCGGTGTATAAATTAAAGTCTTGCCGGTTAATCGAAAGGATCGATGGTAGGCAGACGCAGCCGCTACTCGTGCAAAACGCGGCTCTAATGAGGCCCGATGTCGCAAATATTTGTGGGAGAGCGGTGGTTAACCTTTTCGACCGATAAATTGAATTTCCATTAATGCTGATTACAGTATTATACGTGGATGGCAATCGGCCCATCTTTTATATTGCTTCGCAAAGATACGCGCATCCTCCTCTGCGCACATGAGCGATACCATCTTTATTCAGAAAGGCATAAATTCTCGCAGTTATCTTGATCCCCGCTGATTACGCTTGTTGGTGCCGATAAAGTCATTAAGAGACACTTAATAGGTAAAACGCTTCGGTAAATTTCATCTGTGTTCCGCAGATCTGCATGCGAATGCACGTGACCTTGATTCTCCATTTCATTATAAATATCAAAGTGGCAATAGCAGTTTATGAAGCTATATTAATACAAATAGCATTTTGAAGAATAAATCTCTTTAATTAATTAATTCTTAATTTTAGAGTCAATAAATATTTTTGGTAGATATAAGTATTTCTTTTTAATCTTCGACTGTTTTTCGCTATGAAAAACAGTCGCATACAGATGAGGATAACAATACATATAGAAATTGAATAAATATGAGACATACGTTTTTAATGATAACACTTATAACGTATATAATACTTCATACGGAGTGAAATACGTTATTTACAAGTTATTGTTCTATTTTTGTAACATTTGATAAGAGTCTGTATTTTCAGCCATATAGAACGTATATCGACCATAAATACATACGTAAGATATCATGCTCAATATAAATATTTAATCATTGCGGTTTGCGGTGATATCTTTATGTAAGTATTAATAAAAAAAATAGCGCGCTAAAAACTCGCGATTACGAACGCGGCACTTTTTGTACGTTCCGGTAGTTATATAACGACAGTCTCGTGACGGGACATTATTATTTGAACAAAATAGTGTATTGTGCCGGGAACGGTTGTAATCATCATATTTAATCTTAAAATAATTATTTAAATCCCATCTCACATTTAATTTTAAAATAATCGTATCTCTTCATATTAATTCAAAATATTTGCAGCTATGACATACTGATAAAGTAAGACAGAGATTAGTTACCGCCTTTTAAAAGCAGTAGCTTTTTCTTATCCAAAAATTTGCTATTGTTATCTAATAGGGTGCAAAAATGGCGGCATTTATCTATAATATGAATACAGTTTCTCTGTATATACATGCTCAAAACGAATTACCTAGGGCCCCATCCTTTTACTGATCTCATTCTTTCTTTCTTTCTTCCTGTCTTATTTCATCTCTTCTCTGACTCCTTTTTCTTGCAGCTGCGATCCATCCGCAGTTGCTACGCATGTGCATTACGTGCGTGATGTATCAAGAGGCAAAGAGAAAAAGAAAGAAGAAAAGAGTATAGATATGAAGAAGATTCGAGGGAAAGAAGCTGAGAAGTCAGAGCTCAAGAAGGCGGATAGGCCTCGGCCACTGTCTTAATAGAGAACGCCTTTTTTTATCGTTAGTACTAATCATGATGACCTTACTAGGATACACAAACTAGATACACTAAAATTAAGTGCTTTTCTTCGTCGGCGATTTGATTTATCATTGTGTGTTGATGTCTCCGTGTCTCTCTTTAGGTATAATGACCGAATTATAAATATTTATGTATTCAAAATTGCAGCAATCATATTTCATGCTGACGTAAAATATGTAAATTATAGAACTAAAATATGTGAATTACCAAAATAATGAAATCATCATAATAATATTATCATAATTAATTCAAAGGTTACTAAGGTATTAACTATATTAATAATCATTATGATAAAAAAAGAGAAGTAAAAAGGAAATTGTCTCTAAGAATTATACTTAAAGGAAATTTCCTGCGCGTTCTCATGCATGAAGCAATAATAATAGACACGATTTTACATCTTTTCGCGTGTTTCGAGCTTGACGCAATAAGCGCGAAGCGGCACGCGAAAGGCAGATAGACAAGCATGTGCATCAATTGTGCACTCTTCATTGCGATCACATAGGCTCGTTATAACTGATTTATGTTTAATATAATTGCACCAACATTCTCGGAACTTGTCCGACGTACCAAAAAGTACCGAGTGATGAATGATGGTCGATGCTACCCGCCTGCATGGCCCCGGAGGACGAGGAGATAATGATGGAGAGTATAGAAAGGTCTGAAAAAGGATGAGGAGACCTGTTAGGGCGGAGTCAGGCCTTATCGTCTTCACTGAACATATAGCGCAGGAAATTTCGGTAAAAATGCATTTTGCATCGAGAAAGCTCTATATAACTTTATAATAAGAACTATATCTCATTATCGCTAACAAAAAACATAATTGCAATGTTGGCACTGCACTCTTCTATTTCGTAAAATGTAAATATTAACGGTGCTTTAGGACATAAGACAAAACTGATCACGCAAATTCATATTAAATCAAATTCTTAGAAGAGCAATAACCGCAATAAAATTATCAAAGACCGAATCAATTTATATATTAATATATGTAAATCACGTTTTATCGCTGACTATTAATCATTGAGATAAAATAATTACTTATTGCTTCTTTAGATTATTTTAAATAGTTTATTTAATATTGTTTTTAATAGTTTATTAAATATTGAGCTATCTCCCCGTTTAATTTTCTTACTGATACGGTGTAATGCTGAGTATATAATAATAATAAGTTCTCTTACTTTCTACTCTCTTTCTCTCTCTATTCGCTTATTTCACAGTTTTATTATATGATATTCCTTCAGCCGCTCTTTGTTCTTGTTAGACAATATGATTCTAAACACTGCAGTAAATTTGCTTTGGAGCTTTGTTCTTATTAACACTCTCGGTGCAATTTATGATAATAGAACTTCGGGTGCACCTTAATAATACACGCTTTTATTAAACAAGATGCATTGTCATTCTGATCACAATGGGAATCTAGTAAGATAAATAAAGTCAATTTGTACGAAAGCAGATATAAATATATGAATGCACTCATCTACAATTAATGCAAATTTGTAATAGAATTAATCTATCTAGATCCTTCAATGTGTCTCTTATATCTTTATCTTTTGATATAATCGCATTTGTATTTTATATTTCAAAATAATATTCTGTCTTTTGATAAATAAAAAGGGCAAAAATTGTTATAATCTGATTTCCATTTTTGTCAGTGCATGTATTTTCCGGTCATCTAGTTGATACGATAAAAATTATCACAATTAGATGAAAGCAAGAATAAAAACAAAAGATATGTCGTTTGATACAATTGGTTACTGTCACATTATTCAATGCAAAACGCGTATGGAATACGCGACGAAATTACCATAAAACTAGAAAGATATAACAACCATACACGATACACGTATATTAGCTACATTCCTACATTTAAATTTATATATTTTTTCTAATTAGTTTTCAAGAAATAAGTTTTAATTTCGACCGCTGAAGCGTTATCCGTGTTACATTTAAACTTATAATATCTTGTGCATATCTTGTGCATCAAAGTTACGATACTATATCGTATTATCAGATTCAATATAAGTCATATGATTGAAATATACGAAGCTGAAAATTGAATGATTCTAACTTTTGTCTGAATTTTTTATGAACACGACGTACACGATCTGCGTTTATGTCGAGACATTCTTTATCATAGTAGGCAGTCATGTATTAACATGTTTCAGAATTATCGTCGCAACCGCTGCATTGATAATACTATATAAATGGTTTAATATGGTTCTTTACTACTTTCTTCTGTGTATAAAATTATATTGCTATAACTAGTATAGTAGGTAAATCTTAGTATAAAGATAAAATTAATTATAACTACATAATTTTTTTTTTTTGAAAACTGTATACTAGGAAACAATTAATTGGCTATGTTCACTTTTTTAATTTTCACAATTATCTTCCATACTGAATAATTGTTTTCACACTTTAGAATAAATTTTATAATATCGTGTAAAAAAAAGAAAAAATCTGCTTAAAGTACTGTAAAATTATTTTCTAACATATTTTATTTTAACATTATATAAAACCATTTCTGTAATTCCATACGGGTTTCCTTTTTCCATAATTCTCCAACAAATCTTGACTTTGCGCACTATGAACGGTGGACAGTAATTGGAAATCGACGTTAGTCCAGACGATCGCAGTACATCCTGACTAAGCCTATCGCAGGTATTACGACTGATTGTGAGCACAATAGTGGTAATATCTCCTGATTTAGTGACGGGCGCGGCTAGATAGCCAAGGCGAGTGCGTTCCATTACCGGACTCTGGATCCTCTCCATTCTCCTACACTTCTCTCTCTCTCTCTCTCTCTCTCTCCTTCTCCTTCTCCTTTTCCTTCTCCTTTTCCTTCTCCCTATAATTCTCTTGATCTGTCAGCATTGTAAACTGCGTCGTGTACGTAAAGGGAGAAATATATGATACCTCATAATAAAATGCAGACGCAACGTGAACATCTCACAAATAGCATCGTCTACAAACAAATTGAAGGAGAATCTACCGTCTGTTCTTATCCGCGGTGACCACTTACGTCCTTGTCCGTTAAGTCGATCGAACCAACGCGGCTCGATACGGCCTATCGGTTGAATCCTGAAACGATCGCGTGGTATAACTCCCGATTTGTTCGTATTTATATGTGAGAAAAGTACGAGTCGAAGCCAATTTAACGATTGAGCTCATACGATCTGGTCGCAGCTGCACCACAACATTAGTAATTAGTTTCAGTACTTGCAATACATCGCTACAATCAAGAACTTCTGTGCTTTTATTTATTAACATTATTAAAAAGACCAATTTTTTTATTAAAAATTAATAAGATTTAATTAATGTTAACTACACATGTTAATTATTTCTTTTAAATTACATTTTGCTATTTCGTTAACTATTTATCACTTTGATAGATATTACACAACATGTGATCAAGAGTTTAATTACACTTTTACGGTAGGTAAATGAAGTGATTAGATATAAAGAACATTCTTAAAGATATATGATTTGCGCCTATTAGATTTTTCAAGTGCTGGGCAACCACGGTTAATTATCGATAATATAAATTATTACATAAAATCATCAATTTTATATTGAAAGAAAATTACATATAGATGGATCGAATAGATTTTTGAAATATCACAGTATCTACGTATTATCTGCATTTATGTGACTATCAAATAATCTTTGTTAATTTAATTTACTCTTAAAAAAGTTTTTATAAAATTAAATTAAATAATATTGAATAATATTAAAATATACTAGCTTCGGTAGTATTGATTATGATAATTTTAATTCGATTGTCATGTCAAACTTCAGGATAATGGCAACGCCTTCAATGTCGTGCTTGCAGTAACAATGCGTTGTCCTGTCTGTATGTGACGAAATAATTTGCACGTACGCCGACTTGGTTCGCCTCTACACAAGCAATAGCCTATTTGTAAATGTCAAATTGCAAATTGTTTGCATGCATGCGTATTATGCCCGTTTTATCTCCGCATCGGAGGTAAGTACTTAAACAGGTAAGTCTTACTCGCGCATCTAATTATCTGACACGAGCTCGCGAATATCAAATTCGAACTTTAGCCCGATAAAATACCCGAGACTTACTTGCTGTCTCATACAGCTTAAGAGTTGCAGCATGTTGCAATTAGGCGCGTCTGCAAAGGCCCAAGACATTTCAACGTCATTTCCTTATTCCTTGTCTTACGTCGCGTCGCCAAAAAACCGCAAGCGTGACGTAAATCGTGATTTTTAAACTTATAATTGTATGCGAAACAAACTTAGTTTTCTCTTTCTCTCTCATTATAAATGTCAGGTAATAGCGCGTGTCCGGCTCTCCCCTTTCATTTATTGCGAATGTATCTTACCTTTTTTTTGTAGTATTAATCGCAATTCCACATATATTTGTACATACGTATGTACATAATTTATACGCGTGGGCGCAGACATGAGAGATTGGATGCAAATTCAAGACATAAATCTGCCGAAAGGTCGATCAATTTTCTGTGTCAACCTACACGTTCGTTATGAAATATGTATGCCGTAATAATACTCGCGGGACAAAAATTTTCAACGTTTTACTTCCGCTGTCTCATAGATTATTATATTAGCCTCGCAAAACCATTGTTTTTCTCGATTATTCTTCAAGTGCGATGCACACAATAACGTTCGTAGTTAGTACGTGACGTCGATAGTTTATGTTCGTATAACGAACGATTTATGGCGAGGTATTGATGCCGCCTGGTAATGTTGAAACACGTGATGGGAACGCAGCTAATTTGTGTCACCGGTTAGAGGGAAAAAAGTCAAATCACCGTTAATTGCTTGCGGGGTTGTGTCTAAGACTTGGCTAATAGGCACATATTAATGCTTTGTTAATGTACAAAATATCTTTCTTCAGTGGCATAAAGATTCATATATCAAATAGGTATTGTGAGTACAAAATTTCTTTCTACGTTTATCAGATCCCACATTTGCTAGTCACTTATTAGTCCGCCTAATGAAGAAAGCCTTGATCGCGTTGTTTTATATTATTTATATAACGAAAAATTCCCGTTTTCTAAAGGTTAAGAACAATCAATACCATCTAACTATATTTATAATTTTAAACTAACTCTATATAGAGATTAATATTCATGTTTTTATATGTCGTACTATAAATTATCTTATCCTTTCTAATATTGTTAGAATAAGTATAAAAAATTCTTTTTTTATAGAACATTTTTATAAAACAATTTTTTAAATATTTTTAGATCTTTCATATTAATTATTATGGTTTTCAATATTTAAAAAATTCAATCATTTTATAAACAAAAAATACTGTTTTTATAATTTTACAAAAAACATGCAATAATAGGATTGGGGTATAATGCAATGCTGCAAAAATGCCACGCATAATTGATTTAAATCCCTGGATGAATAATGATTTATATTTATCATAACGTATCTCTCTCGATAACGTGATCAACATCCGCGGTTTACGGAAAATGTTTGCAACGTTTCGGAGTTGAAAGGCAAATAAATCATTAATGAGTCCGTTTTTCGTCGAACACGTTGGTGTGAATGTCCAGTATTCATGTGCGTTTCGTAGTCGAACTTGCCTCGCATGCAATATTGCCCGTGTAAACGCAATCACGAAATTTGCTTCAATAACAGCTTTCGACAGAGCGAACGCATATTGGTGCAACGGATGGCTCGTTAATGGCAAAACGTTATTTTATCAGTGACGTTGTTTGTTTAACGTGTACGGATATCGTGATCGTATTATTCCGTTTCACAGAAAACCAATCGCATGTATCTTTGCGATATTTTATTTGGACGCATATGCGCGCGCGCTCGTTTATTTGTACGTACAATTATATTAAAAAGAAATGTCGAGTGAGGGGAAAATGCAGATAAATAATATGATCGCCATAATATAAAACGTGGCAGTAACAAGAATACAATTATATTTTAATGACATAATAATAATTGCGCAAAATACAAGAGAGGAATGTGTACGAAAGTTATAAAAAGTGGCAATTATATGCAATAATATATATGACATACGGTGAATTTTCAGGATGTTATTCTTAGTAATTCAACACACAATATTAGCTTGCTAACAAGCTACTATCATTGCGATAAAATTTTTACGACGGAGCTTAATGAAAAAAAGTACAATGTACACTTCGTCAATGTGTACTTAAATTTTTAACATATCACTCAATATGTCGCCGTCGTTTTATAGCTATTAACCGCACCCGTAATACGTTGATGGACATATTCCTCCCTACAGCTCCGAGGCGATTAATTCGGCACAATACGAAGAATGCAAAAACTCGAAAGCCTGCCATTGTCTGGCGCCGCGCCGCTCGGTTTTGCACTAATTGACCATATTATGGAAAATAGGAGGGTCAAGTACTCATGCGACCCGTGATGTCATCGCCACGTTGCAGAACTTGTGCGTTCTGACAGATAGCTCGAACATGGAAAAGAACGTCGTTAAAGTCGGTCCTTCAAGAATTTATTACATTTGTTTACATAGAAGCTGCGTATATCCTGTAAAAATGACGTATAGCTCGTAAAGTGAGATTTAATGCGTGGCGCAGGCAAGGGTCAACGGTGATGTACCTGGCACGTAACAGACAACACCAGTCACGACAGCAATAAACATTTATTGTGTATGACGGAGAAAAACAGATATAAACACGTTAACTGACGCAAGAAAAACTTGTGTATCGTTTTTAGCCAAACTCACCATCTTTGCCTTTGGTAACGTCATGTTTAACGCTCTGCTCTAGCAATAAAAATACATTTTATCGCTCACATTAAAAATGAGTTAATAGAGATTATGTTTCGAAAAAGTATACAACGCGTGAATTATGGAAGATAATTTAAACTGCTGTGTCAAAAAGGTTTTATATTTTGTAAAAAGTAGAGATTATATATATCCTCCATATAATAAGCAAAATTATATGATAATTGTAAACTGCGTGGAGCAACGTTCAGAGAAATATTCATCGTGCGATAAATTTCATCTCTCATTATAGTCATTATAATATCATATAATCTGAATTGTATACCAGATGATAAAACATTGCACTCATTTCTGTATTTCTGGTATTTCATTTAATGCCAATTTCCACAAAAGGATTGACTGCGAATCGATAATACTCATTTCGTGACAGAAATCTATTCCGAAGTAACGACAAATCGAGCGTTTACAGGCATAAGAATCATAAATCCATCGCGCCAAAACTATAGCGAGAACCGGGCGAGCCACTTAGCCGGCGCGAGCGAGCGATCAGACTATCGATAGGCTCCTATATGTGCGAGCGTGCGTCCTTTCCGCAATTTCCCTCAGTGCCGCAATTCCTTCGTGCGGCCGGATCAACGCCGATTACGCGATCGCCGACGATGAGGGACAGGAGACAGGGAGGAGGGAGCGGAGTAATAACGTTCTGTATCCTGATTTCGTGGATTTATGGGCACGATTTCAGATTCGAAATAATTGATAGAAGGAAACCGCAATGAAACGAAACGGAATGGAATATCGGATGGGGCTCGTTCAACCCGCGGAGGTTTCGAGGGAGGGAGAGAGGAAGGGAGGAAGAGGAGGAGGAGGAGGAGGAGGGTGCTCGATTAGTTCCCGCCTTGCCCAATGCTCCGGCTGCGATTTATTGCTTGAAACCGTCAGCCGGATCGTTTATGAGGCCGACCCGAATACCGAGCGTCGCCGGTTACCGATTTTAAACAAACGATAATTGCCGGTTATGCTCGTGATTACGATACGTCGTCATTTCCACATGCGCCCAGCTTCCGTTTGACGATACGCGACCGCTTTGAATGACTATTAGTACGTACAGTTAATTTCCTGTGGGCCTTGCTGACCCAGAATCGTATTTCATACGGGTGTATGTATGTATGTGTGTGTATGTGTAAATATATATGCATCCTATTTTACAATATGAAAATATCGAGCTTTATAATCCAAGAGGAAACAGCTATCCGAGTTAGAATTATTGCATCCTGAATGAATAAAGTACTTATATACACGCGTTTCTCTTATCTGAATAATTATATTATATTACCATTTTACTTTTAATAAATATTAAGTTTAATTACGTCAAAACATTATTATTGCCAGTTATACCAATAATATAATATAAAATAAAATAATATTGTATAATATAAAATAACAATATAATCAAAAATATTGTGCCTACACAATTTAGCGAGGATTACGTTACAAATTAGCCATAACGTATTCGTTTCTCACATCATTGTTATTTAAAAGGATAAATCTGCAGGTTGAATACATGTTATCGCAGCGCAGCGAAGCCGTAGAATTCGATTTATGATTACGAATTCGGTTCCCGACAGCCGGCATCGTCCAAGTGCGAGCCAGTGTATCATCCTGGAAAGTTCCGCTAGGACGGACTTCGTCAGGGAGATTCGACCGCGAAGCATCCGCAAGCAGGTAACTACCTTGTTCTTGGCGCACGTAGTAATCCTAACTCATTCGCAATTTCTTATTTGATAATGAAAAAAAGTCTGATCGAACGGATTCGCATCGAATCATGCACACGTAATGCCGGTTTATACATGTGCCTCCCACCCCCACCCCCCTCATGTAGGAACATCCGCGCGTACGTCCGACACTCCGACGTTATCTACGTGTGAGTAGGTACGCCCGCGATGATATGCATTCTCCAGATGTAGGAGAACAGATGGAGATTGCGTGCGGTTTCGCGTGGATCGTCGACTGATTGACATGAACCAAGACCGCAAAAATCAACGCGACCAAACGCAACCTCGGTACGCTCAAGTTGGACCGCAGCCTATTTTCATGCGCCTTCCTCTCCCGAGGGATCACCTTAAAGATATATTGCCAGGTCAAATCAGGATGCTCGGTTGTATTGCGATGCCTTATTTGCGAACGATCACTCGGCCAGGATCGTTATTATTAAAATGGAGCGCGCGAGATCTCGCCTTCATTATGTAAATTATTATTTGCGCAAATTGTATATGGGAATCCATACAATTTTCACACCTTAAAAAGAAATATAGATATATTTCTAAATTACGTTTTGTGAGGGGAAAGAGCGTTTCTCCCGTTAACCATGCATGAATATTGCAACACAGGTAGAATAAATTGATTTATCAGACAAGAAAAAAAGTTACTTATGTATTTGATCTCTTTTCTTATAGAATTTAAACATCTAGGAAATATATTTATAATCATTTTGTAAGAGTGATCAATCCAAAATGATCAAGAAACTATTTATGTATGAAGGAGAGATCTTGTTTGCGTGAAGATTGTGGGTGCGTAGCTTCGTAAAGTCTCGCTGTAATCTCGCAGAAGAAAATTCGCGATATGTTTTCGACCGAAATCAATGACAAACAAGTTGGCACGAGTATCGTTTTCAGTGTCCTTCCAAAGCTGATGTGAACGTACCCTTATCTTTCTCTCGCTATATCGCTTGCGGCCACCCACTCATGCAATCCGACTGCAAGCAGCCTTGAAGTTTACAGCCTGACGAACCAAGGTCGCTACTTACAGCGGCTTGCACAAGAGAATACAATCACTTTCGTATTGAACGCGGCCTGATATACATATACTACATAGTACATATAAACTAGAAAAAAGCCCCAAGAGCGCAAATATCCTTTAATAAATAGCAAAAATCCATTAATAAATCAACATTTCTTCATTTCATCTGTAAATTGCGCAGGTCGACTGCACCAGAGGATACAGTACTGTGGTAAAATAATTTATCAAATTGCATGTTGTGCATGTGTTATTTCGTATGATAAAAGTTGTCATTCCTCGAGATTGCATCTCAAAAGAAAAAAAATGTCATGGGTTTAATAACTATATCTATTTACATTAAATACATATTCTTGTAGTCGGAACATGCAATAAAATTTTTTGTATTACGTATGCTTCTTTTTTGTTAAAGCAGATGTGAAATATTTTCCAATAATTTGCTGCTACTAACATTTAGTCCCCGCACTGACAATGAGATACATATTTGAAAATTGAACGAAAGTCGAATTCAAACTGTTCTATTCTTCTGTCAATCGTTCATATTTTCGACGGAAAGAGAAACGTATACGATGTTGCACAACTTCTCGATATCTCGTTATCATATAGACGTGAATAATTAGCCGCGGGACAAAATGTGCTCGTGCACACGTGCGTAAACATGATAACGACATTCTCGTTTTTCAGAAGACACTTCCCGCCGCCGTACGCTCGTCGTCGATCCTTGATTGTTCAACGGCACATCGAGCCTCTCGTGCTTTCCCGTGACGTGATGCGCGTGCATGTGCGTACACACATGCGTGTCTACTCCTGCATTGTGTTAATATCTCGTTGTCAGCAGCGACTAGCAGTGGGGTTAGACTGATATACTGCCGACACACCCGTCACATTGCGATACGAGAGATATGGCCTGGCAAAGACCGTGCCTATAAACTATATACGTGCGAGTTGAGTGCATGTACGAGTGTTTCGCACGTGCGTGTGTGCGTATTTATATATAGGCAAATAAAGCGCGGCCACACAATGTGCTACTGGAAATACGCACACATACGTCTACGTGGCACAGTCCAAAGTCACGCACATGAACGCGATATACGTATGTGACTTCGATAGACGATCTGCGAAAGATGGAAAAACGCACGGACACGTTTATGCACGAACATAAAAGCGGTTAATTAAAATTTTTTTACCTTCCCAATATTATCGAGGAATTTCATCGGAAAAAAATATTTGTTCTTAAAATATTCTAAAATAAGCTACAAAAGTTGCATAACTCTCTTTAATTATTTAAATTATTAGCTGAGACGCTAACGCTTTACTTGATAATCGACTCATGTGCGAAAGATCGATCGATATCTCTCTCAGATGCATACCGATAGATAGTTAATTATCTCCCACTTGCAATCATCTTGCGATCTTGTATCTATCGCGGCTTACATGGCCGATAGTTAAGATCCTCTCGCTGGACGATAAGCTATCGAGAAAATCAGTGCGCGACGTGTTTACCGAAGATCGCACGTGCTACGAGAGCCAGGCCAGCCGTGTCGGAGAAATCGTTTGTCGAGGGTGGGCGCGACAAGCTGTTAATTATTAAGAAAATCAATAGCGCGTCTGTGTACGAACCGGGCGCGCGAATCCGCGCGCCTTCGCGCACAACACGGCACGGCACACGAAAAAGGAAAGGTACATAGAGCGTGCAAAAGGGCCCGAGTGAATAGACGTGACGTGAGCGCAATCAATCATTCGAGGGATTTACGGGGCCGCGAAGAATGAAGAGGCGAGAGTGAGCGTTACGTATTATGCATATACGTGCGTGTGCGCGCCGCGCCGCGCCGCGCCGCGCCGCGCCGCGCCGCGCCGCGCCGCGCCGCGCCGGTCTCTCGGAGCCGTTAAGAAATTTCGATGTTGAAACGCCCGCGCGCGAGAGCGGGAACGGATCACAGAATATAAGCATTTAGATGATTCTAGCTAGGAGATTAGTGGATATGCGCGTATAGGTCGGTAGGATGCCCGTCGTAGAAAACACGTACACCACCTTCGCTTCGCGGTAGGCTCAACAAAGACCCCTTCGCTGACACCGGCTCGGTTGCTCGAAGATTGAGATAACTATGCATTCGCATCCAGCTCGCTCTTGGAAACGGACGAACATGGAGATGAGTATGTGAGAAAATAGGTATGTGGCGCACGTGGGCGAGTTGAAAATGGGAAAACAGGAATTACGCCCTGGCTCCATCGCTATGCATTCCTAACGATCGGACATAGCTGTCGAAAAGTTTCTTTACAATCCGCTTATAGAGTCTGTAACAATAAGGTTAAATGCTGTTTTACGTTATAGTCTATTGTTACATTCCCTAGATCGTAGATACACATTGTTGCTTGTTGAAATTTATTAGTTGTAATTATATTCCTTGCTATTTACATGCATCTTTTGGTTGCAAATAATGCATCTTCTCTCCCACGAACATTACGAATTTTTATGAAAATCACATAAATCTCTATTACCCACACACACATTCACATTACACACACACACACATACATCAGAAAGTATGTTCACACATAAGGTTACATAGGAATTAGTTTCAATAGAAATCAATTTTCAATATTATGATAAAAAGAATTCATTTTTTTTATACATCTATCTTTCGATAAAATGGTTCTAATTAAAAGTATAGGTATATGATGTAATCAAATTATACTAAAAAATTTCCTCACTTCGAAAACTATAGTGTCTCTTTCAGAGTTGTTATATTTTTACATATGTTTTACATAGTGCGAAGACGCTATCGCATCTGTTGATATCCAAGATGTTAATTATTAATTGGAACAAGCCGTTTACGGTCAAAACGGAATCTTAGTTGCCTAATTTTTTCAGTGATTAAAATAAGATACTTGTTAGCATCAAAGTTAAATCGATCATAGATTTAAATAAGGAGAGGAGATTTTACTGTTCCAACAGAAGCTGTGTTTTAAGTCCGACAAATAATCGACGCACGGTTTATCAGGTTGGAAATATGTATATTAAGTACACACAATACCTATTATTAGGCAACTTTAATTTGATTGTACATCATATCGATCCTGTTTCACATATTGGTAATTATTAATTTGATTTCAATTTGAATAATTGATTATTATATCTAAGTGCATTGGCACGAATGTTCGCTTTTCACTCTCGTTTTCTCGCTTCGTCTGAAATGAAAGATATATAAAACACAACTTCTCGACGCGATACTTTTTCTCCACCAAACACTGGAGTAAACATATTTTCCAGTCATCGTGGCTTTTAAACAAAGAGTGACGAAACGCCTGACAAATTATATACGATCTATGCCTAACACCGTTCTTAGTTTTGAAAGCGTGGGTGGTAGTCACGTTTTCAGCGTGCGTTAGCGGCGCGGCACCGTTTGTTTTTACAAACGAAAGGACGTAATCATAATGGGCGACTTCCACCTTTGGTCAGCTTCTACCTTGGCCGAATTCCATCGAACGCCTACTTCCTGCCGAGCCTCTGAATACAATCTACCGCTGCACTCTGCGTGCCACGATTCCCCCCTATTCCCTCGTCCTCTCACGCTTTGTCGCTGCGGCTCTCTTTTTTCTCCCGACGTCTCTCGTCGTCGTTACGATTTTCTCCTGCGGTTGCAAATTTATAAAGTCGACCATGTAACCGCCGGCTCTTTTGTAAGCTTTGTCGTGAAGAGTAGCTCTTTTAACATCCTTTCGTGTTTCGCGTTTCGAGCCGAAACGAGCTGTGTCCGTTTCTTTGTTTTCCGAACAAATGCAACGTTCTTATCATAATAATGGTAAACGTGACGTTTAAATGATAATGCATATCTAGATATATTAAATGGAGTCTTATAGATAAATTTTTAGGTAACGGCACTCTCTTTGAGAAAGGAATTGTGATATAAGTGTACTTCGTTATTATATACAATTGGAAGCTTTGATAATAATTCGTGTCGCAAAGCTACCTTTATGGTTATTCATTCGCTGAAAGATCTATCACGTTTTATCACGTTGTTTGCTGCTCTGCTGAACGAGAAGCTATATGATAATTTTATGATATAAAACATGAATACTCTCTAAAAGTCAAAGAGTGAAATATCACTCAAAGCGAGTGAAATGCAAGTGTAACGAAAAATGATAATTGAGCCTGTGCGCTTTAAGTGATTTGCCACTCTAAGAAAGAGTAAACTTGCTCTATAAGTTAGAATTGAAGTTGAAATCGTACTTAATTTGAGTGGAAGGGCACTCTTTTCGAATGCAGTAGATCAGTGTCTATGAAAGTGTATTATGTCACTCTACAACTTTGAGTCGAGAATTTAACTCGTTAGAGTTGTTTATCAGTCAATCTTTAGTGAATCATAATTCACTATAGTTTTAAAGTGATATCGAAAAAGAATTTCACTCCGGTAGAGTAGCCGCTCTAAAAATTTGAGTAAAAAATTCACTCCTATCTTAGGGAAAAATATTGTAGAATCAACAAAACAATTTTGTTGATTTTTCAATTTATTGATCCAATTATTTATTTTATTGAATTAAGTACACGTCTATTATTTGAACAAAATGAAATAATTGAATTCTGATGAAAATGGTATCATACAAAATCTTTTTTTTTTTCAAGTTAATGATCAATTTTGTTAACTCAATAAAATAATTTTGTTGAACCAAGAACATTAACATTTTTAAAAATAGTAAATTTATTCAAAGAAATATTTAGTTAATGTTATATTACGCATAATTGATAGTATAAAATATTTAGTTAAAAAGAACAAATCAATATACCTAGTCAAAAAACAAAATAGTCAAAAGAACAAAAAGAACAAAATATTTTGTACAAATATTTTGTTAAGTAAGCCAATCAAATTATCTGCTTGGCCACATACAATCTTCCGGTTTTATTAAATCAACAAAATTTAAAAAAAAATAATTATTTCTCTCAGTGTATAAATGCTCGAATTTACTCAAATTAGAGTGACAATCTTTTCTTTTGGAGTGACTATCGCAATCACTCTAATATATTAGTGGAAACTACTCTCACTGAGAAAAATAATTATTCTTTTCAAAAAAAATGATTTAACAAAACCGGATGATTGTATGTTGCCAAGCGGATGATTTGATTGGCTTAACAAAATATTGGTACAAAATATTTTTTTGTTTTGTTCTTTTTAACTATTTTGTTTGTGGACTATATTGATTTGTTCTTTTTAACTAAATATTTTATACTATCAATTATACATAATATAACATTAACTATACAAATATACTATTTTTAAAAACGTTAATGTTCTTGATTCAATAAAATTATTTTATTGAGTTAACAAAATTGATTATTAACTTTAAAAAAATGATTTTGTATGATACCATTATATTGCGAACACATTCGTTGTCAGGTTGTTTGAATAAATATACATCTATTAATAGCTCGTAATTTGGCCGTTTTCTATTGTATAACCATTTTCAAAATTATTTTAATAAAATAAATAATTGAATCAATAAATTGAAAAATCAACAAAATTGTTTTGTTGATTTAATAAAACCGATTGATTGTATGTTGCCAAGCAAATTTGTTTTGTTGATTCAACAAAATTTTTCCCTCAGTGTATGAGATTTAGAAAGTAGATATCACAAATACAGACTTTTGATTTCATCACTATTTTTATTATTAATAAAAGAAATCCTTATGTTATACATAACATATATTATATATAACATTATACATATCTGTATAATAAAAATATAATATGGTTACTAGTAGTTCTGTATTATAATAACATTATTATATCATTTATGATTAAATATAGGATTTGTTATATATATATATAATTAATTTAGATATTTATTTTATATTTTATATTTAAATAAAATGTTATTAATCAACTTTCTGCAAAGGAAGCATTATTTATAAACCAAATTGTAATGAATAATGAATAATTACAATGGCTAATGCTTCTTTAGAAAAAATAAATAGTTGCACAATTTTTAGCTCATAGATTTTATTTATCACTTATGCCATGCGTAGAATAATGTCAAAATACTAGGGTTAAATCACCTGCTGTCGTTTAGAAAAAAAAAGACGGAACGGAAGAAGACGAGGAAGAACCAGACCGAAGAGGAAGTGGAGGCTGTCGAGAAACGTTTCTTCCCACGACGTGGCCCCAGACATTTGGTCCAATAATAACACTAATTTCGTCTACCGAGGAAACCTATTGTCCGGCCGATGCGTCTACAGCGGATGCAGCCCTTTATTGTATGTAACATACGAAGAGATGCACACGTGTGCAGGCGTGGGGATGTGTGAAACACTTCGGTTCCACGGACTTCACCTGTTTCGACGGTAGATTCATTTCATTATAAAAGATCGAGACTTCCTACTCGATACTGTATAACGTCTGGCCCAACAGAATAGATTTCACATATATACAACACGAAGTTAAAAGATTCGTTTTCAGAGATCAGAGATATTTGAAATAAAAACTTGCTTACTCAGGAGTGAATCTCAAAACAATATTGCCAAATATTTTGTTGTAATTATTAATATGTAACACTTTTCTGTTACAACGCAGATATTTAAAGTAGGTCATACAAATTTGTGGCTAAAGAAATTGAAATTTTAATAACATACAATTTTTATGTTATAAAAGAAACATATATTTATATTTAAATTTATATATAATAATTTTAATTAAAAATTAAATTTAATATATATAATATGCGTTAAATATGCGCAAGAGATTCAAAATAATGCAGTACCTCGAGATATATTTTAGTAGGAATAACGCGCACGCTATTGTCCTGATATCTGACATATTCACCTTAATTATGCTTGTCGACGAGATTCCGGCGTTGCGCAGTGTTCATGCGGGAAGTTGTATGCCTTGTACATACCCATAGTAGAAAGCTCACTAACATTCCACATCGTGGCCGAAACAGTGGAATGCACTTTCAGTCAGTGACGGTGCATCCTTCTGGGCCGGGCAGTTACGTTGATCGCACAAACGACTTGTGCAAATAAGATTGCTAAATAAGCGAATAATTAACCGTGATTAAAAGCCGCAATTTAAACCGATATATTTGTTTCCTACAGGTATGTTTCCGAGAAAGCCAATAGATATCGGATTATAGATAATATCCCGCACACGAAATTAATTCTCTCATATAGAGGCTTGCATAGGAATGCTAATTATTAGGTACTGTAATTAAAATACGATATATATATGTAATTAAAAGCAATAAATAAAGCTATCTTATAACAATGTTTTATATTAATCTTAACAATGTTTTATAGTTCAAGATATAAATCTTTTACTGTCGCCGAGAGAGCCGCGGAAGAAAGTTCTCGTAAATCCCAAAACAATTCCATAAATCGGTCTTCAGGTGTTCCTCTGTCGCAATAACTCTACTTTATCTCGCACACAGAGTGCATTCCTCCGTATTGTATACCATGGGTACTACCGATGGTTGGACGTAAAGACGCTGATAAAATCTAGGTCATTAGTAATTTTTTCTGTCATTGTATATTTTCTACGCTGAGACGCGGCTAGACGATCCACGATGTTCCATCGCCTTTTCCCTCGCCGTTCATTTACGGCTTCCGGCCTTCACCTTCGTACCTCTCGCTTTACGACTTCTCGCGAAGCGCGTTCGGCCCATCTGGCATAAAATATTTCTTTCGGTGGTAACACATCGCGCGGGTAAGAACATTTTATTATTATCTACGTTTTTTTTTTCCCATCCCAGTGTTCAATCGCGAGACACCGCGCGGTCGCAAACGCGGCCTGTCTCCGCCGGTTTCCACTCGACGCTTTTGTGCGCGGGAAAAAGAATTTCTCGTCCGTCTTTACTCGCTACTTCCCGTTCCCCTGGCCGGGGCGTGCTTCTTGCCGTAGCGATTACTCCACCGCCAATTTATTTGCCGTAACTATACCCCAGCGGGGTAATCACTCATTCAATTACCATCACCTATCGGCTTTATGGTTTTTCCGGGAAGGCGTATCAACGCTCTCGTTCTTTGAGACACAAACGAGCCGCCAAGAGCAGCTTCGCGCCTCTGCTTTCATCTTCCGCCCAAGCTAGATTCATCACGGTATATACCGCTCTCGTTGCGAACGATATTCCACGAATGTTATCGCGATCGTATTCTTCACGCGATATTAAATATATGCCAACACGTATGAAATTTATAGATATACGGATTATATGTACAATTTTATATTCGTGTTTCTCAGTAATACAGTCTGTACTTCAATAACGCGAAGGTGGCAGGAGATACCAAAAATGGGTGGAAAATAATCCTTTGCTGAAAAGTCATGGGAAGAATAGTCAATCGTGCAGGATCAGTGTTGTAAATCGCGTTGCGCGATATATTATCCAGCCTCTTCTCTTCGTTTCTTTGTTTATCATTACTTAGCGCAATCTCTGCTTTGCCACTATCTTAGATCTCCGATCCCGACGCAGCTTTAATACATACAACTCCGGCGTTCAAACGTTCGCCTCACTGTCATTCTCTTGAGTAATTTCTTCCTGTTGATCACAGATAAAGAAGCGATCGGTCCATACGGGACCAGCAGGTTGCCAGCCGTGTTTTGACCGGGTTGATAGTCACCAGATAACCAGCTAGAATGAGACGTTACACTGATATCGCTCGAAGCCACGGGGAACGAGCTATGAATGCGCGTATTATGACTAAAGTTTCTGTTTCTGTCCGTTGTCGGATATGTGAGATGACTTACAATTTACAATGCGTTTACCGAACAACGCGTAACCTTGAAAGTTTGCGATTACATGTCTCATACCTTAAAATCTTTTAATACATTCTTTAACAAAGTGCAAAGTTTAAACTATATTCAACTTTATATTGTCGCAATAAAATACTTATAAAAGCTATAAACCACTGAAAAACGAAATAGAAGTTGAAATAAAAATAAGAATATCTATATAAAAATCGATAATTACTAAATTTTATAAATATTTAAAATATAACAGTGATAAAATGAAATAAGCATCAGAGTACAAAATAGGCAACCGCCACATAGTTTGACTATTTTATGACAACAAATTTCACAATTATTTTAATTTTTAAATTAAAAATACATGAAAGTATCATCGTAAGGTAGATTAGGCGCGGAGATGCACGCGCGATATAGTCGGGAACGAATATTTTCGCGCACAAATGCGCGCTTTCGCGCATTCGTCATGCCGCGGTAGCTACGCTCACGCCTTCAGCCCGCATAACGAAGATAAGCGCGCGACGGTCATAGATCACCCGTGCACTTAATAGCATCAAGATTCTCGGTAACTCAGCGAATTTCAATTTTGTCTATGTCAACTACTTTCGCGCGACTGTCAACGACGTATTCCCAGCCATCGCGGGAGCGCATCGCTGATTTTCGCAGACGCAGATATCATCAAACAGCGTCGCCGTGGCGATACGTAAATTACAGGCTCATTTCGAGGCAGGCCGGTCATGCGAACGAAGTAGAATTGGCTTACGGCTACTCCGCTGCCCCCCTCCCCCCCGCGTGAGACACACCGTCCTCTCCTCCAAAAGCGTTCACGCATTAATGTCGCGCGGCATACGCACGCACACTCGATCCTAGCGGGCAGCTCGTCCATTTCCTGCTAATTAAATTAGCGTATCGGCCACCGTCCAGTGTCGTGAGCGACCCGAGAGCCGCGTTTCTCTCTCTCGTGAGTTTAACGACCCCGTCCTTCTGCCTCCGCTCCCTCTTCGTCTTCATCAGTCGACGCCGCCAATTCCCAGGAGCCTCGTATCGGTCGCGACCGTTGTTCTCATTAGGATAAAACATACGAGTTGAGGCGGTTAACCGAATTACCGGCCGCGTTACCGCGAATGGGTACCACGGATGTCTCAGACATACCGAGTGCATCGACACAATTTCGAATCGTCGAGGGAATGAATCGTTTCTTTAAAAATTGCATTCTTTTTACAGAAATATTGCACAGCAATATTTTTTCGGTATTCAAAAGCCCTTTCATTATACATTAATTTCTTGACTATTCAAACCATGTTAAATTTATCACACTACTGATTTTATAATAAAATGCTTTTAGAATTTTCAACGACACATATCAAGCATTATATCTTCCAACATGCAACATAAAAGGCGGCTGAGAAAAGTTAATATAATAAGAAACAGGTTATAGCTGTAAATTATATATAGCAGCGTATGATATAAGAGATATCTGACAATGATAACACTACGGCAATTCATACAATATTTTTCTATAAGATTGTATTTAAATAACGTAGAGCAGTTATTGCATATTGATTAAAAATTTGTAAATTAGTTTTTTATCCATCAGGATAAGGTTGACACTTGATAGGATTTGCATACATATATAGGTATACATAAGATTAAGTTAGGCTCACAATCGAGACTATGTATCCAACTGGTTGAGACTGTTAATCCGATCAATGTGTTCAGCTATAATCATGATGATGTAACATATCGACTCTCGCTCCTTCTTACCTTCTCTCCTTCTCTCTTTATTTCCATTCTAATATCAAATCACGTGCTAAAGCCATTCGAAACGTCTATGCATAAAATTGCTATGACGCAATCGTACCTTCCTCCGAGAGGTATACATGTATACGTCTCATCGCGCGGTTAAGACTCATAACTGATCAAATTGCTAAAATCCCCTCTCGTACGAGAGATCGTTCGTGGAATATACGCAAAAGCGATCATTAGCGACGGCATATTGATGAGCGTGCGATTAGGCGCGCGATCGGAATCTCGTGCGGTAAAGTCAGAGGCACTCGAACGGTGGCGAACGTTGCGATTGGTATGTGCTCATCTAATTACGATCGGTATAAACGGGCGAGCCTCGACGAGCGTACGTCGACGGGACGCATCACCGTAGCCCAGAGGCGGACAATCGGGAGGATTGTTTCCAAGAAGGCTTCGTGTACGTAATTGCCGCGGCGCGCGTCGTGCGCGTTTACGAGGCGCGCGCGCGCGAGACATCATATGGGAGCGATCGGTAATGAGGAAACGATTAAAATAATCAACCTAGCGATCCATTAAAATATTACGGGAATCGCTCATACCGCGCAAAATACATAGGTATTGAGAAAGACGTGAAATGCGGAACCGACGATTCGTGCCAACGCGCGACGGTTTCTCCAACCGTAGTATCGTAATGACTTCTTCGCGCAGTTGCTTATTATAGTAAATTTAACGCGTGATATTATACTTAAAAAACAAACGCATAGTTAATGACTGATTAATTTTTCGGCATAAATCTAATTAATTAATTAATTTTGGCTACGAATATTAATTTGGCCAATATTTTTGCAGCGCTTTAATGTTACGAAATTTTATTGAGCACGAAAACCGGTATCAAGATGATTTGTTCAAGTTGAATTATATGTAGGTACAATAATGTTTCTATAGAATGTAATTTGTTAAAAGATATATAAGTTATGCAAAATAATTTATCTCAATAATGCATAACAGCGAGTATCCAAAGGTGGATTAACAATACAGATAAGAATAAAATTTCTCTTTTCGATGTTTTCCATAAGCTCTTTTCAATGATGCACCGTGAATTGTTTGTTATTGCAATTCACATAGTTTCATATGGAACGACGTTATCCAAGGTCACGATCAGCATGAATTACGTTTATAAAGCGTCACTGCTAACGTTGTATATGTAATGGCACTTTGTCAGTTATACGCCGGAAGTTACCAACTAAGGAAAACTCGGCGCATTAGTTGAATGTAATAGGACGAGACAGCGATATTTATGGTAACGCGCAAGGCGAGTGAATACGTGTCTCGATTTCGACATGAGCCATCGATCGCTTCAACATCTTCCAAGCGGCCCTATTTTATAAAAATGCGATTTTTAATCTTAGGTTTTATAAATATACTTAAAGTTTTACAAAAAATAAAAAATCGATTGTAGTAAAGATATTCCTAAAAATTCGAACGTGGCAGTTATAAAAATAATTGTATCGCTAATTCATCGACTTCTTCAACGCAACAGTTTGTTTCGTTTTTTCTTTCGGTTTTACCGCACGTAATTGCAATCTGCAATTAAAGGCCGGTTTACACACGCAATGATTAGTGGCGCCAACTGACTGGCATTCATTGGCGCCAGAACCAACTGACAAACTCACAAGTGTTTATACAGTGATTGGCGTATAATATGGAAAATATTTAACATTTATTAAACACATAGTAAATGACAGCAAGCATATAACCTCAAATTTTGAGGTTATATGCTTTGGCCAATAACCGCCAGTAAACGCCACATTACTAGCGCCAGTTTGCATCAAGTGTTTACACTTGCATTTTTACTGGCGTTAGTCGACTGGCGCGGCCTGGCGCCACCAATCATTGCGTGTGTAAACCGGCCTTAAGTCTTCTGTAATCCCGTTTCTCAACAATTAGATAGCATTTTATAAAAGCCTCTGCTAGATTTGAGGATATCATGATTTAACTAATTCGTCCATTATAATAATATTGTAGCTCACCTTACGGTGCACGCTAATTATACACATTCGTGTATGATTGAACAATCCACAAATTGCTGGATAATTAGCGGTGATACTTGTACGAGGTATCGAACACATGCACAGGTGTAAGATGGTGCGCGCGGATACCCGAGAAATCGCGCTATCGAATCAGCATTAATAAGAACCGCGAAAGAGCAAAGCTGGTTTCCACGTGATCGTATACGTGAATCATCCTAACATTCGCCGCGGCGTGAGATCATACGTGAGCACGCACACGCGTACCCGCGTATATACATATACGCATGCGCTCACGACCGCTCACGTTTCCTGTAGATTACTAGAAATTTATGAGATCGAGCGGATCGAGCATATCGAAGGCAAGTAAGTCGTCGAAACTTGCCGCGCGCGCGGTCGAGATTTATGGGACTCTCTCGGGCTGCTGCAACGGGCTAACATAATGTAATATGCATGCATCACATCGTAACTGACGTACGTCCTTCTCAGTTATTAGTTATTAATTCCGACGGACTTCGCTCTCGCCTCTTTCACGTTTCATATACAGTATAAGGATTGTGCAAAAGTCAATGCCTATTATACACCGATAAGATTAATAAACTATGGCACGAGTACACTTATTGTCACAGAACTGATAGACGTCGGCGCGAGAGACTAAGAATAAAAATTCCGAGCTGCGACTGAATGCAGAAAGTCTCGCGTGAATTATAAATAAAGGCGAGAGGCTGATCGGTGATAACATCGGCGAAGTTAATCGCGCATTCTTTCGAATATAAAACCAGGATGAACAACGCGTTCGAAAAATGATCGATAGAATAGAAAATATTTACGCTGGCCTTGATGGAGTTTCTATAGAAAAGCGCGCCACAATGACGTATAATAAATGTTATCTGCTTCTCGCTTTTCTCTTTCTTTCCGTTGGAATAATTTTTTTTTATGCTCATTGTCGCGTCACTCCTTTCTCAGCAGGAACGAAGAGCGACAGTTCGCATTGCCGCGCCCAGATGTGGTACGATGCACATAGATGTAATATATATATTAACCACAGGCACTAGCCGATCGTGAATTATTGATGGCTTTATCCAGGGGCTCTTGATGGTACCAGGTGGCCAAGTTCCGCCTTGCTTCGAGCGCAGAAGAATCGACAGTCGAAGTGAGATGCCGGATAACTCGCTCTCGTATAGAGGTCGGATGAGACAATAACGGGGAGAGAGACAGAGCGAGAGAAGGACCGGCGTGGTGTTTAGTTTACGGCGTGGCGATGTTTGACTAATGCTCCGCAATTTCGGCTTTTGTTGTTTTGTTGGCCCCTAGATCGCCCGCTGCGACGATTGAAGAGGGAGAAGGAGATTGGTTAACCGACCCTCGAATTTTCGACTCCTCCGTAACCACTCCCGATCGACGATCCGCCGAGATTTAGGTACTTGCGATATAAATGACATCCATAAAAGTCGCCGTTAAATATTTTTAGCTAGCGGTGAGATCCTGATCCATTTCGTGAGTGACGATAAAAAAAATTATGGTGATAGATAAACATCATAAAGTCGTCGATGCAGCGATTGCTTAATATTTATCTTGAGCAAAACAATGCCGCTTGCTTTGTCTTAGATTTAACGCTCATATCGTATATCTATATATGGTATGGCTGGTAATATAATAGTTCCTTGTAACGCACTATTGGCGTTCAACGCGTTGCTCGTCCACTACCCGGGTTACTGGGGTGGAATAATTACGACGATAACATTACAACACTTCTCAGTATATGACAACCACTAAAACCCGTGCTTGAAAATGTACTCTCGAGTACGCAATAAATTATCTTGATTGTATCGGAAACTATCATATCATCGTTCGGCCTTTCCTGCTTATGCTGTTATTGTTAATTACGAATATAAATGATATGTGTTTTAATGCCTGTACCCGGTAGGATTAAAATCAACCGTTGCATCGATCATATTTATTATGTGTCGTAATAATAAACTTATGAAAATTGCATTTTGCAAAATAAATATTTCTTGGCATTTACATACTTTGAACATCTGCTCAATATCTCCTATTAACGGGCCAATCAATCTCGTGGGAATGAATATACCAATGGTTTAGTAGGTATTGTATTACAACTGTATCGGTGGACGGTGAATTGTCGCGCTAAATCATTGGAGATACTGATATTCCTAAGTCAATTAATGATTCACATTCGTTGCACATTTATGATATATTACGCACATGGCCATTTCCAAATATCTATACGAATATCTGGACACGGTGAAATAAACTGTTATATTTATCGTTGTTTCTCTCTTTCTCTCTTTCGGCTTTAATATACTTTTCCTCGCGCCAGTAATAATGGATTTTGTCTCGCCGCAGAGGCAAAATAATATAAGTATGTTAATGTGTGTGTGTGTGTACACTGTCCTTTTATCCAAAAATCTCTCATCTGAATAAGAATAATAATTAAAATCGCAGGTAAATACAATAATAATGTCTAAGAAATTATGTAACACGTCATAACAAAGAGACAGAATATTTCACTGTCGCGATAAATTACATTTTCAATACATCGTCGTACATTAGTTTTCCTACAAGATCTCACATTTCTTGTATCGATACTTTGTTCCTACATGGCGAACGTTAAGCGTCTTTAATGGGGCAAGAAGAATCTGTAAGTTGTGACGTGATGTGAGCATTTTATCGGAAGGAATAAAAAGAGAGAAAAGGCACAAAGCAGAAGAAAAGAAGAGAGAAAAGAGTCTGACGCGCACGAGGAGCGAGAGAGAGAGAGAGAGAGATTGAGAGAGAGAGAGAGAGAGAGAAATGGCGGCTGGACAATCGCCGGATGCCAATGCCGCGCGCAAAAGCAGGCCGGTGGCAGGCGCAGGTGTGCGCGACTATATACGGCAAGTACTGCGACAACAGCATTAACGTACCACCATATCGATATCGTTATAATATGCAAATGCGCTCGCGCATATCCGCGACGGTGGGGAACTTGAGAGTAACGTGTTGTTCTGGGTCATGGGGAAGCGCTCGAAAAGGAGATCATCGTGGACCCATCGCCACGGTAAAGATCTACCGGCGAAACTCCTTTCTTTCCTATAATATATACTGAGAAAAGCAGAGTTTTCATTTAATGACATACGTAAGTTTTTCAAATTTTTCTCAGGTTTAAACCTGTAATTTGAATTGTTTCAATTGATAAAACTGTTCTCTCTCTCTCTCTCTCTCTCTCTCTCTCTCTCTCCCTCTCTCTCTCTCGAATCCATTACCCTTTTTCCCGCACCAGTAAAAACGGACCATAATACACACATGGTACAAAAACAATCGCATGTAATATAAATGCGTTAATGCGTACGCTACTTCGAAATCCGGATTTAGTCATTTACTGTATTAAATTATATTCGAGAAAATCATATGTGTACATTTCTTACGATCGCACATTTTTAAAACGCAAATCTTTCTCTTATGTAAGCACGTATTAATATTTTTTTAACTGACAAGGATTACCCGCGACGGCGATAATGGCGAATACGAAGAAGCGGATTTTCATAATTCTTCAAGTTCTCTGGCACAAGTTGGCTTTTACTTTTTACCTCGTAGTGATAATTAGCCATTCCCCCCCTGAGTGAGCAAGTCGAATGACTGAGGTGAGAAGAGATAGCCCGGTTAATTACTCCTGGGCGCATATAGCAGAGAGAAAGAGGAAGAGAGCAACAAGGCGGGGTGGATAGCAACGTTTTCGAATGTGCATTTATGAGATAATACCTTGCACAGGTGTATTGTACGGTAGATTATTAACGTGGAAATTTCGCTCGCGCATACCACTGCCATACCATTGCAGCCTATGTCTACAGGTGTATGAGAGGGCTTTCGAGACGACACCTCGGTGCTAATTAGCACCACCAATTAGCGAACAGCCGACCGGTTCTCTCTTTCTATCCCTCTTTATGTCATACCTCTCTTCCTCCCTCGTCTCATCCTCGTTTATCGATCCGGCTACTCGCTACCAAATGGCTCGGCTTTTTTTAATCCGACGTTCATTTTCATTTTGTAGATTCTGAAGTCTGGTTGTCTCGTTAATGTCTCGACAAGAAAAATCAGAAAAAAAGTTTAGTCTTTTGTCGATGATATGCTTTGTAATGCACCTACTTCTATACGTTAGAAAAAAGATATTATATTGCTAAATCCTCTAAAACATTCCATGTAATATATAACTTATATAAATATAATATGTGAGGAACGACTTAAAAAAATTAACTATTATGTACAAACGTAAAAACTACAAAACGATTATGCATGTTTGTCGTTGTAATCGCTATTATTATATACCTAAATATATAATTAACAAAATAAAAACGTATAATTATGTAATTAATTTAATACTATCACGAATAGATTTACTTTTGCTCGACGAGTTTACTACTCTATTAATTAAACATGATGAATTTAATTAGTGTTAAGAGTGACAGTGATATTGCGCATAGAATTAGATGTATAGAGCAAAATTATGGAAACCCGCGCGAGATTCTTGTAATACATTTAAAATGTAATTTTCATAAAGCGTGCCTGGCATAATTATGCCATTAGGATCTCTTTGAAGCCGTTTAAAGTCATAATCACTCAGTGAGACCGGTCCCCGGCTTTGCTTCTTCCCGGCTCGTTCCATCATCGCATCACCCCTGGAGTCTCTCACATCCCTTATATCTTTCAGCCACCGTCAGTATCTATTCTTGGATGTGCAAACGGAGACAACTTTGGCAGGAATCTTTGCACGATAATAGGAGAAACGTAAATCATTGAACAATAGGCAACGGTCTTCCTTGCCTCAGCCCTTTATCTTGTCACTTATGCGCGAGAGCCGAGCACAAATACATGGCATAAATCAAACACAGAGGTACTATCATGGGTTGCCATCGGAAGAAAAGGCAGTCCAGGACAGTCGTAATTTTTTTTCTGTCCTTCACTACGATTGCGAAACCGACCTCGAAATTACGCGGAAAAACTCTGAAAGATTAAAAGATAATTATGCACGAAATTAGATTACAAAGAAAAATTTTATGAATAACGCTTTCCTTTTCATTGCTTGATAAAACGCAACAAAACTGTAAAAAAAACTTTTTTATTCTTTTAGTTTTACAACAATTTATGACGTATATAATTTATATGATATTAGTTATAGATTATTGTCAGCAAGAAATTAAAAAATTATATTATTGTAAGCTTTATCTTTATAGCCTATATTTTCTTATCTTTATAACTTATCATAACAACAATATTGAACTATTAATTTAGGATTAATCGCAAAGATAATCGTTGAAAAAATGAAAATTATAGAATTACCAATTTTCAAAGGTCGAAGAAACTTGTACAAATATAAAATCAGTGGAACGCATCCAAAGGTTAATCAAAGCAAAGAATATATTACAGTCGCGATTGATTTTCAGCTGAGCAAATTTTTTATTTCCGAGGATTCGTATTTGCAAGCGTAGAAACGACCTAATCGTGAACCAACAGTGAATGGAGTAGACTTTGCATCTTTTTTGGTATGTAACGTAAAAAAAGATTCGCAAAAAGATGTTACGGATATGTGAAAACCGTGTTTCAATTATGTGCATAATTTATGACCCTCGTATTTTCTCTTTTTCATTCGCGACAAGCTTTCCACAATATCAACACTAAATATCTCTTTTTTTATCTAACAAAGTACCATAATGTCCTATAATCGTAAATAAACGCTTAATATTACATGGTGCGGGTGTGTCGTTATGTATTAAAATATCATCGACAACAAAACTCGATTAATTAGCTTGACACAGAAGTAAAAGCTATTTTCTGGAAGAAAACCTTAAATAGATTATGTAGGCATAAGTAGCAAAGCATTCTCTACTAATAAGAGTAATAAGTATTTCTCTCAAGAAATTTCTTGATCGATAAGATATCATTATGTAAACTCGCAACGCTAATAATAGTGTAATTAACTAATACATTCATTTCGAATGCTCAACAGCGCGGCTGCACTTACGTATGCTTAGTGGTAAACTAAATGTCCTTCGCATAACTTTACGATCATCGCGGATTGCGATGGATCACTGATGATGCACGCGCGTGAGTTACGGTTCGTTATGATTTCTCGCGGCATTTTCTGCGGGCAGAAATACATCGAGGATAATCAGTGGAAGAAAGGGTATGTGCGCGGCGCATGTGTACGGACGAGTAATAATAAGAGATCAGCACACCGCGGAGAATCGTATTCTGCCAGGAAGCTGCTAATGCCAATCGCCGACACGATCTACGAGTGCCAGCGGCATCATATATATCCTAACGATCTTTAAGATCTTATCGCATGTCTTGTATCACTATCACGGAGATGACGTCATTCATATATAGATATATGTCTGCAAGAAGAAGAGAGAGAGAGAGAGAGAGAGAGAGAGAGAGAGAGAGAGAGAGAGAGAGAGAGCGAAATAAAATCATGAAATAATTCCAAAAATAATCTTAAATGACAATTAACTAAAATTTTTAAACATTTATTGTAAACAGTTAATTATACAATAAAAAATAGAATTATTTATTAATTAGTTAAATGTATGTTAAATTTTTTTTTTAAATTCTAGATATTATTTTCAATATAACATTTGGCTACATCAGTCAGAATCCAGTGTACATCTCGGCGTCAAGAAGAAATGTCCTTATGTTTAAAAAATAGCGTTATTAATCCTCGCTCGAGTTGTAGCTCGTCTTCCTTCGTTGAAATCTGCATTCTTCTTTAGTCTGTACTACATCTTCCGTCTGTAATATCCATGATCGGACGTTCTTTGATCGCTTCGATAGTCTACGTCATTTTTAGGCCTCGTCAGGCTTGGTTTCATTCCTTTTAGTTTATTTACAGAAAGCGCCTTCGTTCTCTAAACCACTCTAGCACATTACAGCATACACTGCCTTCCTCTTATTCCGGCTTACTTTAGCGTGGCATAGTGCATTTTGATGAACCCGCGGCTTACTTCGGTATAATCCAGCTTATCTTGTCTGACAAGGATGTACTCTAGTTCATTCTAGATTATTTTGTACCTTACAATGGCTCATTCTCTACTTCTCGGCATTCCCTCGCATATAAGAGAATGCGCGCGAAGAACGCAATGGGAATGCGAAGAATTGAACACGCTAACGATCATAATCATTATTAGCATTTGTATTACTTCCTACTCGAATGGAATTCCTAGCAAATAGTTCTGTAATGAAGATGGCGAATCTTCAGCGAGATATACGAGATAATCAAGGATCATACGTGGTACTTTAAGCTTCATCTGATATCTCGCATTGTGTTGCCGTACTCTCACGATAACCCCGATAGCGGAGTAGCGCCCCGAATACGAGGCATATCTGTCGTTGATTTTTGCAGGAACCGCGATCCATAATTCTGTGTAATAAAGATCTCGGGCTCTTATCTGATAGCTCGCTTCGCTGCTAAGAGACGGCTCTCTCTCTCTCTCTCTCTCTCTCTCTCTCTCTCTCTCTCTCTCTCTCTCTCTCTCTCTCTCTCTCTCTCTCTCTCTCTCTCATCGTTCGCTTTTTGCGAAAGAAACGTGTCTGCCCTGGCACCGCTCATATAACGTTGCGTGCCACTCCGGTATCAAATACGTGCGGTTTGAACACTGAAAGTTCACGGCAATCGCCAATGAGATCTCTGACAATCGGTGACTTCGCGCACGGCAATTCATTGCGGCTTATCTGATATTCCGCGCGGCCGCCGTACTTAGAGTACCGCGCGCCATTTTCCACGTGCGCGCGCGTTCCGCGTAGATAAACTCTCTTACGTTCCTCTTCCTCTTCGCGCTGCGCATGAAGGTATTTTCTCTTCAAATATATGCAGCGCGACATAAGTCCTGCGGCCATAAAATATATGTAAACGCTCGTATTCCACAGTGGAGAGAACTTTTTGCTTTATAAATTATATAAATTTTAAAATCTAGAATTATATATACTTTGCACGATGCGCAAAGCTTATTGAACTAGAGAAAGAAATGCAATTCTTTTCACAAAAAGGCAATTAGCAAAAGCTCACCGTAATCGTCGTATTCAAATAAAAAAATCGTTGTCTTATTGTTAGATGAATGTAGAATTTTCTATGTAACTTATTTGTTTTTCCATAAATCGGAACATGTCAATGAAGATATAAAGTATTTAAATTATGAAAATATTACAATTACAGATATCTGCTCTAATAATTTATAAAATCGTTTTTTAAACATATTTAATGTGATTTCAATTTAAGACTGTCCTTTTTTAGGATATAATGTATAAATAACTAAAGTCCTAGAAATATAATATAGGCGCATGGATATGTAAATCCTTCATTTCTTAATGCGTGATGACAATGTGAAAAAAAAAACGATTGCCTAAACAACTCACAACTTGTCAGTGTTTTGCCGCGTGTCTGTCAAACATACCAGCGTACGAGCGCTTCGAGGAACACTTTGTGCAAGTTTCGCGCACAACGGGTGTTTATTGCATTACCCCACATAGAAATTGCCTAACGGATAATTGCGAGATACGGCGACTTAACAGCGCGGTTATAAATAAATCCACGAGATATACGCGCGACAATTAGATCGTCGTTACGTATAGCTATAGCGTAGGCCAACTGTAGCAATTAGAAACGCACACCATCGCGCACCCCATTAAATCCCATTTTCGCAGTGATCTCTTTCGGTCTCGTAACCGACCGTAATGCTACGCGCACCGGCTAATTTACCCGGCAGGATATCCTGTCGATCGGCATCCGGTGGTCATTGGATCGACTGATCGGCCAATCTTCGGCAGAAATCAAATGACGAGGCGAAAGCTAACCAGCTAACCAACCAGCCATCAGCCAGCCAACCAGCTAGCCTCGATGCCATAAAACACGTCGTGCTAATTAACGATTAGCCATGACCAGGATTCCTGGTAGCTGGTATAACTAGTAACGAGACGCGACTCTCGTGTACGCCTCCTACATTGATTTGCGAATTACGCCGAGAATCAATGCATGGTGATTAGAACGTCGATGAGATCAATGTCGGCGATCACACGGACCATAACTGTGAAGGGGCCGCCTGGACGATGCTCTTTCCTTTCCTCCGAACGCGCCGGCATTCGTAGACAATGCACGCAGTACCGTGAAATAGTTTATCGGCTCGAGACAAATTTTCATTTCGGTAAATTGAACTATTAACTATTAAAAAATCGGTATCCGCAAGAGTATAATCAAACTCGCGACGATCATAAATAAAATTAACAAATTTTCGTTACATCTTAGGTAATTTACAGTCTGACTTTTAATGCAAATAATCATTCGTCTACCTTGCACAAGCGACACTTGCGATGCGTGACCGCAGTTAACGCCGCGATTCGTTACGCTCACTCTTATGTAGCCGTGGAAAGACCTAGGTATGCTCGCGATCGATCTTCGAAATGCATTTGCATCTTTATTTAGAGTGTAATTAGTTTGCATCGTATTAATTACGTAAAAGCCCACTCCACGTCCCATTCTCCTTTTACGCGCGACAGAATTCGCTCGTTATGCACACGACGCAAGACGTATTGAAGCTGGAGATCTGCCAATAATTATGACTCACCGTGCTATTCCATCGTAATTCATAAGCGGCATTCAATTAACGTTGCTCGAAGATTATAGGCCTCGGCGAGTCGTGTGTAAACCCCCTCTGGGCTGTTTCTTAACGGAGGCCGTACTGCAGTGATTTATCCGCCTAGGCGAAATTTCAAGCGGTCGCCCGTTACTCGCAAAAACGGCCATTAGCTGAGTATCACGCACGGGGCACGGACTGATAGATGTCTTTTAGATAATGAAGACGAAAGACGCGCTTTTTTTCTTGACACCACCGTAATGGTATCGCGTGTGGCGTTTATGCTGTATAATTAAGCTGTTTGTATTCACGTAGGCGATTAGGTGGGCGTGTAATAATCGGCCGCTATCACCACGTACTTCACGGTATTGCAATGCAAACCAATTTTGTATCATTGAAAAGTAAATGTCGCTATTGTTTAACACTCGTGACTATAAATTACCCAACTGGCTAACTCGGCGCAGTATTTTTTTTTCGCACCGTAACTCACGAGCAGGTATGCCATAGAGTTCGGTGGCGATAGTGACGACAATGTTTAAACTTAACATATCATTATAATACATAGATATCTATTACGTGAATAAGTACAGTAAGTATGTAAATTACATACGTTTAAGAATGAGCAATACCCGCGACTATTTTAGGCTGTGACGTAAAAAATAACGAGGAAGTAAAGTGGCTCGCGATGCTCGCTTTTACGGATAACTTTCGATCGGCAAAACGATTCGATTTGTGATTATTAATGTATTTATTATTAATACAATGTCTCAGATTAAAATACTAATAAACTGCATTGCACATAAATATAAATTGGCCTATTATAAACTAACTTTATGTACGTATAAGAATCTTCACAATAAAATTCATAAAATGCCGATTCTATGTTATGTTAAGATAGCTCACTTAGGCTATGAGATTGATGTGCAGATGAAATAGAAAAAAATTTAAAATCAACAAATATTAAATTTAATACGTAAATTCATTGCTAAAACAGCTAAAAATATCGACTACACCTGTTCGAAGTTGGTACGCATCGTAAAAGCGAACGTGCGTAGTGGCTAGTAGTCCTGTTTTGACAGATTATAATTTATCGCATGCTCGTAAAACTGATTCCATGAGCCCTTTTACCTCTTCTTCGTCCCGAGAGGTTGACTTTAATTCACCAACATACGCGGATGCAAATATACAAAACATATACCCATCGGCAACAAAAATAGCTACAAAATATCCCCTGTGAAAAAAATGTTTTAAAAGCATTGCTGAATGAGCATTAAGTGGATATCAAACATTGCATCATTATAATTCTTTTAATTAAATTGCGAAGCTATAAACAAGATCGAAAATGACTTGTTAAGAAAAACTGTATTTGTTGCAATTTTTAAAAAGTCGAATTGTCCATGAGTTACATAACGAGAAATAAGATTTCTTATCAGATATTATCTTTATTAAAATTACTAATATATATTGAGAGTTTGATTTTAGTTGTTAGATACTACGTGTTTCGTTTTTGCTTATATTTTTAAATTACACTTAACAATAAATAGAATTAATATATGTATATACAAGAAAAAAGAAATTTCACAATTACTTGTGTAAAATTGCCAAATTTATTATCGCATTGGACGTGTTCATCTACATAATAAAAATATTTAAATAAAAATAAAATATTAATACCTAATTTATATTCAGCGTAAAAATAGATAGTATGTAATATAACTTTCCTCAAGTTGTAGAATGTATCATATATACATATTTTCTCTCTCCCGTCGACTATAAAATACCCAATATTAAAATGCTTGAGAAACATTTCCTTTCTCTCTTGCAGAAAATATATACAGCCATAGCAATCTGGCGTTGACAATAATAAATCCAATAAAATGACAATATTTCTTGCGGACGTAACTATAAATTGCACGGCAGCTTTCAATACCATGCACGCGTGAGCCAGACGCCAGCATGCATCTGCCGTCAGGCTATATATGTTTGGCTTCGACGCGGTATCAGAGCGCAGCGCCCAGAGCTAGAGCTTTGCGAGCTTTTACGACTTGTCCGTCACTGGGAGCCGGCGTTTTTAATGATATATCTGCGTTATGTGTGGCCTAAGCGGACAGACGTGGCGGCGGTCGTTCAAAGACGTACTAAATTTTTACGTTTCAATTATATGGTCCAGCGCAGAGCTCAAGTCCCTTAAGCCACCTGTCGGGACTTATCACAGCACCTCTCGCGTGTGCATACAGTACAAACGAACGACGATCTAGAGTGCGAAGGCATTTTTCACGCCACGTTCCTCCTTCTCCCTGTTCTCGGTTCCTTCTTCTTCTTCTTCTTCCTCCTCCTCTTCTCTCGCGCTCTACCACCATTTTTTTTTAAGAACGCCTGCGAGAAGCGAGCTCGACCGTAGTCTCGCCGGCGATGTAAATTTTTACGTTGTAATTATACAGCACGTACGTCTCTGGAATTCGTAAGGGCGCTGTCTCGACTTGAGATGGATGGTCTCGGTTTTTGCGCGCCAGCGGTGAACGACCAGGCACCGATGCGGCGTCTAGAGTGCGAACTAACAACTCCGCACCGCGGACGAAACCTCGTGCATGTCCGCGAAAAATTTTAGCCGACGTAACGGTGCTCACATTTGGGTCGACGCGCGCACATAAACTCCATACCGAGTGTCATTAGATGTAAAGTTTGCTTGTTTGTGCCGCAGCCGAAGAGAAATGACATGTAATTTCGTTGTTTTCATAGTCAAGGGAAAACATTCCTATCAAACGTCCAGAATAACTCTTATTGAACGTAAGTATAAATGTTAATAATGCATGACCAATTTCTTACTTTTTTCATTAATCATTTGTCAGAACTTAATATATTTATAAAAATTTAATGAATATAATTATGTTTTTAATTTTCGAAGATCAATTAGATTATCGCGTTCAATTGAGATCGATGGTTTTTACATCAACGACAGGCGCCAGTCTACGAAGATTACGCTCATGTGAGTGAAACATACAGGAAGACAGAGCACATATGGGGTTCAAGTTGTAAGGTCATGCGTTTTACGAGCTCAAAGCACAGCACTTAAATTTTATCGTATCACAGAGTGAGAGAGAAAGAGAGAGAGAGAGAGAGAGAGAGAGACGCGCGCGATAATCAGGATATATCGAAGGTAAGCGATTAAATTTTTCTAAACGCTGGTGGTCCTACGCCTGCAAGGTAACACTTTCACGAGGCAAGCGCTGGTTCTTTCGGATTTCCAAGAGATAGTTTCTCCGGCGACGACGGATATTTACGGGCGTTTAGAAATCCTGGGTGTGGTTCACCGCACGTATAAACAGTGCGACTAGGCCCGGGACAAGCGACCTGCACTGTAAAATACGTCAGATATTGCTCACTATATACTATATAGCGAAGTATTGAAATTGACTTTGTGTGTGTGTGTTACAGGACCAAGCGTCATCGTAAAAGTACAGCGTGCAGAGTTAAATAATATTCAAGTATACTTGTATTCGAATTATTTACATAATTATCATATATTACACTACGTAGTTGAATTACACTTTATATCTTGTATGCCATTTTCAAACTGTAATTTTCGTAATATATAGCATATTCTCTAAATTAACATTTTTGAACATCATAAATCGTAAAATGTTTCAGAATATAAATAAATGTGTAATAAAACATTCTTACAACGTCGAAGCGGTTATTGTGTGTACATTATTGCATAAATAACATTTATGACTTTTATTATAGAAAAGCTGTTAGCTAGAAAGGGTCAATCCTCTAGACCATAACTAATAATTTATATTTAGTACCTAACACCTGTGGATACTGCATAGATTTGTTTACGACAAGCTACTCAGCATGAAATTATGTTTTATTACCACAATATGTCATCGCCATAACAAAAAATATCAGCTAACCAATTATTACCTTTCGTAAAAAGTATATAAAGATAATTTTAGTATTCCTGTATTTATTCTATTAATATTCAATTTTATTTTTCATTAATAACAAAATATTTTTTATATTAAAGATATGGATACAAATTTTGTTGCAAAATGTTGAAAGTGTCATAATTGAAACGCATAGTTTAGATTCGCTCGACAGTGAAAAAGTCTATATAACGACAATTCATTAAATCGATCGTTTTATATCAATTCGGATTATGAAATAACAATGAATCGTTATTGCTTCTCATGAAATACAATAACTTTTAAATAATGTTTCGATAAGTGAATGTATGCAGCTTCCCTAACAAGAAGAGTCTTAGTATTCCGTAAACGAGGAGAAAGTTGGCTACGAGGACGAACCGGTAAAGTCAAAAGGATCAATGAGCCACATTGCATATTGAATATCTTAGATGTATCGAATATATAGATTCCAGATGCGCGATTGTTTCTCGAATCATAATACAAAATACGACTCATGATTAAAGTGCAGATATTAAGATCCGCGTCCGATATTGGAAATATCATGTAACCCCCAAAGAAAGTACGATGCTACATGTCCGCGTTCTCCTCGTGCGCGGACGCAATTTACATTTCGTCAACGCAGGCTATCGTTAGGCAGATGCGAGCACAAATTGGACACTCCGTGTCCCCTTCATACGGATCACCTGCTACCTACGTGCAATTACGACCGATTTCATCGGACCTTGAAAAGTGTCGCGCGATCATGGCAATACGTGTGCTGCACACGTGTAGCGTGTAGATCGCGATCGGCGATCGCAGATCTCATTTCCAGATGTTATCCAAAACTTGCGCCTGCGGTGAAATATTCAACAATCGAGATCATATCAATCGGACTAATCGATATTGTATTGAAAAGACGCGTATGAAACACTTATTCGAATCACACTGTGAGTTCGAACACTTCTGTCTAAATATAAATTTCTATTATGTTCTGATAATGATACATGATGCGTGCAATATTATGATTTACGATATTTAATTAAAACTAAAACATTAAACTTGCATTGAACAAAATATAATCAATTGCTCATAAAGTAAACAAACAAAAATTGCATATATTTAAATTTTCAAATTTAGATTATAATGACAGATTGTATCAGCAAGTGTATAATAGTTTGATAAAAGACAGCATATCAATCCACAGAAATTAATTTGACGTCACTGAATGAACGATGAGTATATTGACATAGTAAAAGTTACTTTTACTCGTTTATGTCGTACAGTATATTTTTTAAATAGGATTTAATTCTATCTTTCGTGAGAAACTCGGCGCGCGTGTGTTCACGCAGCATGTGATGAAAATTATTTAACGGAAACGTCACGTCGCGTCGCGTTGAAACAGTTAAGCGCTCATATAAATTTCTTTTTACGACCGATTAGCATTTTAGAATGAGCAAAGGTGTCGGAGAGGCACTGCAATTCACCACAAATTTCGTCATCAATGCTGATTAACATAAGAGAGGCTCGGTGGTTGTGTGCGCACGTGAATATCCGATTTATTAATATAAACGGACGGTAAGTAAAATCGCCGCGTAAAATAATAATTTACGATATCCGAATATTCATTGATAATACCGCTTGAGATATATTTAAAAAAGTGATGGACTTTCTTCCATATTTACGAGCACGTTAACAAGATAAAAAACGCTTAAAGTATAGCCATTTAATCATTTGTTTAAAATAAGTTACAAAATAATCTACCATAATAACGTCACATTATAAATTTCCACACAAAGTTATGGATATAAAAATATATTGTTCAGTGTTCTTACATTCTTTTTACGAACTTCACATGTTTAAAATCTCTAGAACTGTTTACACATGGCTATCCTTATTATAAATAATTATTGTTGCGTAATAGAAATTTTATATTTCTTAATAACGCGAGACGCCTACTTCTGAGTTACGTTATTATAAGTCGGAAGACGTCATTCAAGTTTCATCTCATGGTTTTATAATTAACGCTCTACGAGCACTACTTTGGTAGTTCATTCTTAATTCATTCGTAAACACTTAAGAATGCGTCAAGTGCGCCGCTTCTACATGGCCATTAACTTGGAAGACACTTCATACCGATATCTTTGCTCGCTAGTTGCTTCTGCAGACAATATAAATATCTAGAAGAAATGAAAGTGGAAACTAAAATAAAATCAAATAAAAGACAGAGAAATATAATACATATATATTTTTAAATATAGTTTTTAGTGTAATATACGTATGTTATATTACCAAAAACTATATTAATATAATTTTAAGATAACATGATTATAAATAATAATATTATTATATTAAAGAAATATGAAGCAATTTCTCTCTCGTACACACAATTAATAATTCGAATTTAACTCAAACAATTCGAAACAATACGAATTTGGCTTTTTGACATCAAAATAAATATTACTTGTATCCTATATGTTCGGAGTTAATATTGTCGTGTATGTAATTAAAGTGAAATTAAGATCACTGAGGACTGTCGCGACATGTACTACCTTTGTAGCTGCAAGATGCAACATCCTCGAGGACGATAAGTGGATTCTAAAGTGGCTGCCTGGAATTAGTCTCCTTCGTCTCCTAGGTGCAGGATACGAACGTTTCATCTATGGGCATATAAGTATACAACCAGGCAACAATGGTGGATTCCAAGTGGCTCTTGAAGCGACTCTAATAATTTATATGCTTAAAAGGCCCTGACTGCCTACGTGAAACGTTGATGCCATGAGACAAGGGGGGCTATGCGAAGAGCGAGTCGTGCTCAAGGGTAGCTCGGCTCCGAGATCCGTAGACAAGTACCCTTCAGCAAGGAGAATTGCTGTTGCTGCTGCTGTTCCTGGCGCCTAGGCTCCTGTCTTATATCGTCGAACAAATCAAGCAATAATCTACTTATGATCCGATATATTCCGTTTTCTTCCGACCTTCCTTCTATCTTTCGTCATGCTCGAGGTACGTAATTTCGGGAAATTTATAAATCTACATCAACACGCCACTATTTCTAGATTTCTAAATATATTGTATGTTAAAATATTGCAGCTATATATATACATATATAAACACAGGCATATCTTCTAAATCATTATTTTACTGAGAATTATATTTTTCCCCTTTGAGAAAAATGATGATATATGTACAAATCCAGAATTCTAGCGAGAATGCAGTGGCAAATCTTGATAAATCTTGAACAACTTGACCGAGAATACATGGGAGCGCCAAGTATGTGCTAAGATTGTTACTGCCAGGCCAGTAACTACATCGAGATAATCAGCAACGTAGTACCTATTAAGGAACCGGTAGTTTTGTATACGAATGAAATGCATGGATCTGTAGAAATTATAATTTAATTAACTGACGCACGCGAGTACGGCAAGAATATGTTCACTTAGACGAGCGTTTTAGTTTCAGAATCGATATCTATCACTGCATATCATATCACATATCGCGTGTTCCAATTTAATTCAAGTGAATACATTTTAGATAAACTGATTCAATCTGCAACGAATTTCACGCTCTTTGTTGTGTTGATAGCTGCGCTAAAGGTATATCGCTGGAGAGTATAGATCGCGAAGGGATAAGTCGGGATGCGTTATGCTAATCAAATTATTTGGCGGAGCAACCGACGCTCATTTAAACTGTACTTTAGTCGTTGAAACAATAATAATAATGTTCATCACACGGAGCGTAGCGCACGAGAGGCACGATGAGTCGTCACGAATTCATAAGTTTCTTCACGGATGGCCCAACAACTTGTAACTTCAACACACCGACTCGTGTAAAACGATTTGACGCATTAGAGAAGCACAAAAACGTTTCCTCACCCACGCAGCAATTTACGTCTTACGACTCGTATTATGTGCGCTGCAGTCAAATCTTCCCTCGTAAGACAAAAACCGGCTGGCGCTCATGAAGCGCTCCTCTCGTTACATGGAACAATCTTCTCGGCACGTACGTTATAACGTGATGTTTTGCACGCGGTCTAAATTACATCGGAATTTCTCTCTCAGATCCGCAAGAACGCAAAATCAACGAATAGATGTGCAAAGTAATTTTTGTAAAGAAAAAAATTATTATAATATATAATGATGATGCGTCTAAATATATACGAACAATCGCGATTTTTTCCGCAAAATTTTCCGAGTATTTATTAACATGCAACAAAATAAACTGCTTTATAAATATATAATTTATTTATTTTTAACGTCAAGTAATTTACATGGAAATACATATTGTGCAGTTTTCAATCGTAGTTAACAGTACTTTATTGATAATAAGATCAAATTTGTTGAATATTGAGTTAAATAAAATCTTTATTAAAAAGTATCATAATTAAAGTGTAAATACATATTTATAGATTAGTCTACTTCTTTCATGTGTATGATGCAGGATGGATGGGTCTGAATCGCGCGGCACTTGCCAGTTGAGAACCACTGAGCTACGAGCAATGACCCATTGGAGAACACGACGAAAACATCGGGTTTCCAGCGAGTGGATTAATAATCGGACGGCGCTGGTTCGCTCGAAATATTGCCTGGGCACCCTACCTTTGCCCTTCGACCCCCTACGTCTCATTTTTTTTATCATACCATGAACCATTTGTCTTAATACAGTTTCATCTCGTTGCACACATCACGTCGGTAAAACGTAGTTTGGCATATTTGCTAAAACTGTAGAGCCACATAGCGATTTCCTAAACAAGATATATTCGTACGAAACAATATTTCTTTAGATTCGGTATTTTTTCCAACTATAATATTAAAAAAAAAGATGTTATATTTTACCAATATTTATATATCTCAATCATGTGTAGTCTTAAATAATAATAGCTCTTTCTCTTACAAAAGTATTGCTAAAAATAAGGTTTTTTTGAAAGCCCTAAATTACAATATTTTCTTCTCATAGAAAGTTACTCCCCGTGTATTTTTTATTGATCGCTTTTTTTTTATTTTGCCTTTCGTAAGCAAATCACTGTGAAACACAATTCACAAATATTCATGCGTAATAAAAGTGCCGGGGTGATAGGGGCTATTGACCAATAATATCAAGAACCGACGAAAAAGCGGTCTACAAACAAAAACCGCGAATGAAATTCCACACGTTCGACCGGGAGCACAAATTTCGCAATTCACCGACGAAACAAAATCGTTCTCCGGGTTTCATATAGCCCGTAATCGTTTTTGACCTCTTTTCATATTCGTTACGTCGCCATCGATTTCGCGAATTCCGGCGATTTCGCGTCCAACGCGCCATTCACGCCGCAGAGAGTGCCGCGCGCCGGCCGTATGTAGCGGGGGAATTTAATTCGAACCGCTCTCCGAGGGGGGGTTATATAAGCAAACAGAGAATGGTTGTTATTGTTTGAACGGGATGGCCGGGATGGCCGGGACAGCTGTGAGCGCCGCATATATACGCGCGCCGTGCCCGTGACTGACTCCAGAGACCGTATTTCTGGAGCAAAAAACTCAGGAGGCCCTCGGGTCCCGCGCTCCGGAGAAGCCGCATACTTGGTCCGAAGGCGAGTTTCTTAACCCTGCCGCGGCAGTGTGATGTGGCTCTCTGCTAAGACTCGCGCGCATCAGCCGAGCCGGGAGCGGTCCGGCACAATGACAGCTTTCAGCGAAATGACTCACGGCGATTCTTGAGGGAAGAGACAGGGTGATCGCGTTGATCTCTCGCATCAATTGCTTCGCAACACATCGTTTTATTCTGTTCGCGGTAACGTAAATTGATTATGACAGAGCGTCTATGAGTTAGTTCAGCCTGACGCGGCTCCTCACACGTTTGACAAGATGGAAATGACAATCTAAAATTAACAACTTTATTCGCGATTAAATGAACGCTTCTCTGGTTGTCGTGAAATTCAGTTATCAGATATAATGTGGTGAGACATTAATTGCGAATCTAACGCTATACAAAAGGTATACTACAATTATACACAATTCTATGGTTGTGAATTTGCATTCTCTCTCTCTCTCTCTCTCTCTCTCTCTCTCTCTCTCTCTCTCTCTCTCTCTCTCTCTCTCTCTCTCTCTCTCTCTCACACTCACTCTCTCTGACGAAGAAATGAGAGGGGTCATTGTTGAACCACGCCGAGTCTCGTCGAGTTTCATTTCATTCAACACGAATGCTATTAATTAACGGTAGAAATGAGGTACTAGTCATTTGCATGCTAATCTTGTGATACATGTATACTATTTTTACACTTTCGATACATCTCTTCTTGCTGAGATTTTATTTTTTTTAGTTTCCATATATATGTATTGACAGACTGTAATTGTATATCATATTCATTAAAGTAAAGATCGTTATTATGCATCTCAAGTGAATGTATTATATAAATCGTCTATAAATTTCACACTGTGCCTTGATTACTTCCATAATTTATTGTTACTAAATTCTTATCAGCAAAAAATCGAAAACAATTTACAAAAGTATTAAATGAGATTCATACGTATGTGTAATAGAATGAATTACGTTTTAAATTAAGCAAAATACTTAAGCATAATTCATAAGAAACAGTCTAATAAGTACAGTCATCGATTTTATTATATTCGAGCAGTATCAATAATATGTATAAAATTGTGATCTAAAGTTCTCTGCATATTATTTCATTTTCAATTAAAAATTTCTTTAAGATTCAAGAAATACCATCTAATACAATCATCAAAAAGCTACGTAAGTGTCTGCAATTCTTCACAGAAGTCGATGTACGCGGACAATATCTATATAGTTATACGCACAGCGGGAAATATTCGAGACTTTCAGCATCGTGCACGTATGTCGTTCGAGAGATTAATCAGCCGCAAGATCGCAGCGTGCGTTATACTCATTTACGGCTAACACGACTAGCAATCGGCGAGATTAATGAGAAAGAGAGAAAGAAAGAGCATGCGCGTGTAAATGATAAGTTAACACCGTGGACGTGTTATTAAACGTCAATCTACACAGCTTCCTCTTTTCCGATAATTTCACAGTGCATATATTCTCCAATTATTATTTCAAAGATTGAAAGTAATAAGATAATTAATATGTATAAAGTATTATTGTATTGCCATAAATATATGATTTTATTACACGTAATATAACAAAAAATATGTACAATAATACATTGCATTATAATAATGAGATAAAAATAAACCATAAATAAAAGCATTTTAAAATATTCTTCAGAGAAAATGCCTATATTCACCTGCTTAACATATTTTTCTCAATTATAATTATTTCTTAATATTATCTAATTATTTTTTCTTTAACAACAAATATTTTATGCAATTTTTTATCAATACATATACGCGATAATTTGCATGCAAAAATGTAATATACGCATGCAGAGAAAGGCATATTGTGAAACAAATGACAATTTAAAAATATTTCAACTTTAAATGCGTTCTCATCTCCAGAGAGGGGGAGGGGGAAAAGCAGGCTGCCATTCGCAGAAGGGTTAAATATTAATGTTCTCGTCCATTATTATACCGAGAATGGAGATTTTATTATTATTATTCACCAGCGTACCATTTCACTGCCGCGTTCCGCATTACGCTCGATTTATTTAACATTGGAACTGCAATGCGATCGCGTTGCAAGGATGCACGCAAAAAACACGTCACAAAAAGCGGTACGTAAATTAAGAAAAGGGCGCCTCCGCCAAATCTGCATATCATGGGCACGACTGTTTCGGATTAAAAAGTACCGCGCTTTTTGTCGCTTTTTTTTCATCGTCGGCGTTATTATTATTTTCAATCTCTCCGACTATATCAGGGGGTACGCATATGTACAACGCGCGCGAGTGTAGTACCCTTCCCTTTCCTCACTCATCGCGCTCATAGAAAGGGTGCGACGACCATCGCTTGGTGGTCGTCGAGAACGAGAGAAGAGAAAAAACATGTATTACGTATACGCGGCGCGGCGGTGGTATATATCGAAGCCTTTCGTTCTCCGAGCGCGCCTGAATGCAAAGCTCGAATCCGACGGATGTTCTACGTGCGTGTGCACATTTTTTTACCCTCTTCTTCGGAGAGGCCTCCCTCGAAACTTTTTTTCTCGATTCTATCTCGCGGCTACCGCGTGACAGGATTGTTGAAATGGCCCGAGCATTGTTCCGCGTCTCGTGTCGCAAGGACGAGGGTGCCGGCTGTGACGGAGCCTACTGTCCGATTCCGACATGTGGCAAATGAAAAGAACCGAGCAACGGAGAACGAAAAACGAATCGATTTTCGTGCGAGAGCCGCATTGTCTTCGTGCAGAACCCTTCAATAATGCGAGTGCTCGCGCGTGTCAAACGCATATTAATATGAATGTTTATGAGATATTTTTGTAATATTTTTTTCTTTAATTACCGCTTAATAGATAAGCAAAAATGTACAATATTATATAAAATTTACATGACGCATAATTTATATTCACATTTATATTAATTATACTGTTAAAGATTTCGTTGTCGTTAACATGTGACATATACTCAAAAAAAGCTCAGTTTATTCTAATAAATGCTTTACTTTGAAATTAAAAATGGCCTCCTTATATATATATATATATCCTTATATATATATATATATATATATATATATAGTATTTAAATAATTACACATTTTTCTTAGCTGCACAAGCATTCTGAGAAGTTTGATTATATCCACTCTCATAAAAATTTTATGTTAACTAATTGTAAGTTTCAAAATAAAACACTGCTAAAAATATACGTCTACATAAAATAAATTTTGTGATGTATGCGTGGAATTTTAAAAGTATCCTAATAATTCATAAAAGCATTTTAACTTTTAATAATGTTTAATTAATTTAACGTATCGATCAGTATTAAAAAGATAGTTTTTTGATAATTATTCTCTCTTCTGATTTGCTTCTGGTATAATAGATATGAAGTCTAATGAAGTTCTTCTGGGATAGTTTATATAAGTTCTCGCTGTTGCATGCAAGTTGCTTCATCTTCCTAGCGCTCTGTGTTCCCTAGAGAGTCTTTACAGTAACCATTGATCGTTTATGCGAACATATAGCCTGGAGCCCCTTCGATGACTGAGTGTCCTATATCCCATAATCGAATAAAATTCATGTTATGATCCGCGGAGCGCGGCGGCGCGAAAGTCTTCGCGATTACGCCGTCGAGGCGTATATCTCACATGCGAAGTCTCGCGCGTTCTTACGTACAGAGCGAGATAAACGCGGAGGTGATTTCATTCCGTTCCGAGTGCGGAGCGCCGATAAAAGGCCTTCCTCTTGCCTGCAGGTGCCGAGGGATAATAAGCACCGCCACTCTTGCGCGCGAGGGATATACCTCACACGCCTGGAAGAGAAAGATTTTTTCGCGCTTTGCTGACCGGCGCGGCGCGGCGTGGCGATCCCCGACTTTCTCTTTCCAAGCTGCACGACAACCGAAACGCGGGTTTTGCGGTACTTAAATGCGTGACGTTATTTTTTCCAATTTCTTCCCAGTGCCGCGCCGTGCATCTCGTGCGCGATTTTCAGCGCCGCGCGTTAACCCTCTCTTCATTCGACGTACGAGGCATCGAGAAGCGGAATAATATCACGCGATTTTCAGGCCGCGCATATGTATGTACATGAGCCGCGGGCATGATTTCTGACGAATTATATACCGAACAGTTCCCTCGTGAACGTGACATTCACGCCCCGATCGTTTAAGGTGAGAACGTGAGCGGCGAGAAGAATCCACTCGACAATCTCTCCGAATCGAGAATCTCCATCGCGCCTACGGAAAAGAAGAAAGAGGAAGAAGAGAGAAAATAAGGCGATCGAGAAGTATCGGCAAGCTCGAGCGAGAAGATACGTCGTATCTCATATTACGAAGGACCTCGTACGCGTATCGAGGCGAGGGCGAGGACAGAAAAGTCCGCGCGTTCGCGTATTTTCTCCTAATCGTGTACACGGCCACTTTGCACGAGAATACGCTCATCACGGGACGCGCGGATTTTTGCAATGGTTTATGTCTGGACGAGCGATGCCGCGTATATTTATATACCGTGACCGATGTATATTTATATGCAGGACCAGGGGCGTAACGTACATTCCCGGAAAAGCCGCTTCATGGAAGCCCAATGACCGCTCCGTTCTCGAGGAGTATATACGAGAGCGAGAGATGTTATTCCGCATTTCCTCACTGAGCCCTGAGCGGTACTACGCGACGACGATGGAATTATATGACTTTGTATAATCGCGTGCGAGTCCGCTAAATAGTCCGGGCGAAATGTCCCGCCGCGCCGTAAATCTGAACGATCGTTAATTCGGATACGTTATTGCCGTGGCAGCGCGCGTTCGCATCTTGCGACAGTATCAGGCGCAATAATACGGGCATCGTCAATATTTTATTGCGGTAAATACGTTATTACGTTTATCGCTCCGCCAAGTGCACCGGAACGCGTATGCGCCGCAATGACGTAGGGAGAAATTTCGACAATTAGACGCTGGAAGATTCGTTGTCGGAGAGATTTTGGATACGGTACATACGTGCTATAGCGACGAAATGAGAACATCCTGGAAACAGACAAGAAATATCCATTCTTGATTCGAGATGGTTTTAATTTATACTTCGCAGATGTATACCTTGCGGTATATTAACATTCTTGTGGTGCACGATCGTCAATAACATGCACCAAAATGGATCTTCTAAGTTCTTTCAATTGCTTGTTTTCGCCGTAATGAAGAGTCTTCCACGATGTGTTGAAATGCCAGAATTAGAAATTTTCAAGATGACATGCGTAAATGGACACATTAAGAGGCGCAATTTCATGCGTGCGTTCAATGTATTTGACAGCTCCGCGCATTCACAACGGGCACAAGGCTGGATAGCGATGGCGGCGCGAGTATGCGAGACGAGAGAGTATCCGCGAGAGAGTTGTGTAGATAATGATGACGAAACAGGATCACAAGTGCGCTTTGCATAGGTATACGAAATGGAAAAACATCATATCGTGCCGTGCGTAAATCACCGGCGAGGTAAATAAAGCCGTACGATTATTTTGCTTCGTAAATCCATCGTCAACATACTTTCTTGAACCTTAAGAAACTCCTTTTGTTCAGTTATGCATAAAAAGTATGCGTTAAAAGGCAGCTGGCTTGCTAGCGCGGGAATCCTGAATCTTATATTACTGCGTTTAGCTGCCATTAAATGCCACACACATGCGTTCTTTAATAATGCATAAAATATAGACGTGATTGTGTGGATTAATTAAAAAACGTTTTCTCCGCGTATGCATTGTCGAAATTCAGGCCGATTCTTCTTGCGTGAACTTTCAGATAAAAAAATTATTTATATTCTTAATAATTATAATATATCATATTAAACACACCTAGAATCCTAAATGCGCAAAACTTAATAAATATTCTACACATAGATAAACTTTACCCAGCAAATTTTTATTTGCTCATAGGTTTATTTAGTGAATAACTCTATTTTACTATTTCAAAAAAATGTTATTATAAAATAAAACATTTTAAATCAAAATAAAAATAAGAGAATCATATTGTATTATTTTATTATATTTATATTATATTAGAATATTAGATTATATAAAATTATATTGTATCGATAGAACACTCACGTTTTTGAACAAAGTTCTTAGTTTTCAACTAAGTTTAAAATTTTAAAAAGTAGAAAAAAGATAATTCTATATAAAAAAATATTAAAAGTAAATTTTCGAACAAGAACCTTAAACATATGGGTAAAATTTACCCAAACGAAATTTTACTGTTTTTTTTTTCGAGAACGTTTAGGTGACAAAGCAGCCTTCCAATAGAAAGACTAATAAACTAATTTTAGGCCTAGTGCTGCTAACGCGAGTTAGTGTAGTGCAGCTAACATATTTCAAGAAATACGTTTAAAACGCTCGATAACGTTTGAAAAGTTGGTCCGAATAAATACCGATATATTTAGAGTTCCAGGGTTAAGGAAGGTTTATCGATTATCAATATTTTCAAATACATATCTTTATAAACGGAATTGCACATTATTTTACAGACGCGCGTTTTTTTTCCATGTGGAAGGCATTCAATATCTGGCATTCAATAACGACTGATACTTGCGCTCGCACAGTCGCGAATCGACGAGGCACATCGGCCGGTGGGACGCGACACAGCGCGGTGTAATAACTGCGAAAACGAGGGCACGGCGGCGGTGCCGATTACGCCCGAAATTGCCTGCAAACGTTTAATATCGGTCGCGTCGGCAACGAATCGCGGTGAAAGCACGTCAACCCGCGGCTTACGAAAATTGACGATCCCTGATGGAAGCGACAGTGACAGGATCGACGTGCAAGGCCCGGTAACGCTGATCCCCCGGGCCCGGGCCGGGGCCGCGTATACACACGCTCGAAACACACAAGGCTGTGTGGCTGTAGCGCGATGTTACACCTATACACGGGCGTACGTATACACGGGCAGGAACAAGAGGAGGATGAAGGAGGCAGAGAAGGAGGAAGGGGGGCAACGCGGCGTAATCACCGATGATTGCCCTTTATTACGCCACGGTCAAAGCACGGCCCGGAATCCGGTCTACTCGGCTGGCTTACAAGGAACGATGATTCGCCGGCGGTCCGCGATGCGCTGGACCGCGCGCTGCCGCGGACGAGAGTACGAGAGCCGTGTGTGTGCGGTGCGCCCACGAGAGAGAGCGAGAGCGAGACGTACACCTCGCCGAAATCGGCCGGGGACACGCGAACCACTCGTTCAGCCCGCGATTACGCGGTCAATCGCTTCGAGGAAGCGGGCATTTCTCGAGGCGCGAGGTAAACGACTGCCTCGTTATGCCGCCGGAAATGACGGATAATTAGTCCGGTAATGAAGCGTGTCAATGTATGCGATCGTTATCGGGTGTGTTTTCGATCCGCGGCTTTTCACTCCGCGCTATCATATGCGGATCATTGGGATCGTGTTCTTCCGATATGACGATTACAGCTTATAACTTTATGTTTTTCTGAAGACATACTTTATCTAATACCTTCACTAACGTTGTGTTTGGAAAATGGATGTATGATACAAGCATATTATTTTTTATTATTTTAAATTAAAGAAATATAAAAGTTCTAATTTTAAATTGGAGTAGCAGAATGTGCGTGTGGGGCACAAACGGGGTGTGTCTTATTTTTCATCATCTTCCATTTGCTCCCCTATGAGATTTGGTACCAGTATGTCTTCAGAAAAACATAAATAACGTAAAGGCGTGATTCTTCGTGATGCGAACACTCGTGAATTAAGATGGGCCGAGAGAGCTTGCGAGTTTTACGGACGTACGTGCTACGCGATTTCGTCGGGCTAAACTGCCTGATGCCCGACGAAATCGACGCAATGCGGCGCATCACGCAAATGCCTCATCAAGAGCCTCGGGTCATGCGTTCCTGCAAATCGCACCAGGAAACACGAAATTCATCGTTCTGCCGAAGCAGTATCAATTGCATCGTGTTTCCACTGCCAAATACCATAGAACTTCCGAAAATTTTCAATATGTATAATACGCGTACATTGACAAAATCTTATAGAATTAATATAATTATAAGATCGAACGCATTTCATGAGCAAAAGCAAAATAAAATTTGCTTTAAAATGTAACAAATATTTAAAAAATTAATGTTTCTTTGTATCACACACACAATCAAGATAGTATATATGAGGGCTTGGAGAAAAATAAAACTGGAAAAAGATCTGGAAACAGATCTCAAAACTTTGATTCCGTCGACTGACAGTACATCCGTTCAATCTTATTTGCACGCTAACTGAATTCTCTATGAGCGAAAATCGCGTTTCACGTAAGAATATCAATGATACTTGTACGCTTTGAAACATGAGCGACGACAATCCACGCTCCTACAACCTCTCGTTGTCAGAACGTTGTCAGAATGAATCATTCGCGTGTGAGGAGACGGGGGCGGAAAATGGCCGAAGTTATGGCAACGATATCACGGTCCTTGCACGAAAACGGCCTGGAAACTTGCCAGCCAAGTCCATCTGTGTACGATTTCACTTGTTGCAATGGTGCCATCGGGAAGCATAGGTATCCACGCATACGCGCGCTTAACTCGGCAGCGCATCTCCGATTCGCATGCTATTCATTTTCGAGCCTTATTGCGGATACGTCAGAGCAAGAGTCGAGCAATTATTCTGTCATTTGCAACCAGAAAAATTCAGATTTAACTTTGATTTTAATTACATAAGTTTGAATTCGTTTAAAGTTTAGTTTAGCTACATTTTTTTCCTCGTATAGAAAAAAATATTTATTTTATTTTCCATCAAAGGTAAATTAAAAGGAAGTTTCGTTAATTGATATAAATCGATCAATATTTCGACAATTTTATGTAGTTGACTTGACAATCACTTTTAAATAATCTGTGGTAGATGTGTGCTAGATAATGTGTACTATATATATACTTTAAAATATCCTGATATTAACTTCATCAGAAAATTTAAGGATTTTAAGACTGTTCTAAAATATTTTAAGACTAATTACCATGTCACATTCGCGATATATAAAGTAATTTTATTTGCTTAATACTTTCAATATTTTCCATCATTGAAACATCAAATTTAAAAAAATTAAAAATTTGCATAACTCCCATGAAACATATAATATTAACAATTAGATGATGCGCAACTAATTATACATTTAGGATCGTGATTATCTCGACACAAATAACATCTTGAAAGACAGATACGGCGATAGAGAAAGAGACAGAGAACTGGTGGGTTTATGGTTATAACGATCGGAGATCAAAGAAGGAACAGTATTCTGTTATTGGGATTACTTTATCAATCGCTCGGCTGCATGAGACAGGAATGTGCCGGATGTGGACAGGAGCTTCGGTAACGAAGGAGCGAAGAGAGCCTGCGTTTCTGGCCGGTGCGGAATATAATCGAAAGAGGAAGAGTCGCCGAGGAAGTCGGATAAAGGGAGCGAGAGGAGAGAAGCGTATTCTGAGAGAGAGGAGGATTGAGGGCGAGGAAGAGAACAGAGACGGACGGTGAGGCATGCCTAGCCCGCCTTGTGCTCGCTACTCTCCTGAGTCAGGTTCAACGACACGCCTCGCCTTCTTCGTAGTAAACAACCTGGCGTAGACTCGCCCGTTGCCTTCTAGCACGAGCACAGTGGTTCCCAAACAATCTTCTCTGGTAAGGTCGATCGAACGTGAATGCGGAGACGCTAAAAAGAAAGCGAGCGATCCCTTATATCGAGATCGCGTAAGTATCTTATAGTATCTCTATGCATCACGAAAACAGTCTTGGCGCCAATAAGATACGCCAATCGGAGATACGTTGTTGCGCTTTGAAGAAATGTAATAAAGTCATGCAATAGTCAAAATCAGGATATATCAACTGAAAATTTTCGCGAAAACATTGATTTACCTGAACTGATTATGTATAATTCCGAGATATGATGTAAATACATGGGAATATATTAATAAGTTGATAACATTTACAAGTGTAATTTGCAAAAGCGTTAATCAGATTGTAGAAATAATTATTTTTTATTCATACGGAATTATTCAAAGCATGTGAAAACCTTGAACGAGATAGACGAGACAGGTCCTTACCATACAAAAGAATAAGATGTATATATTCTACGTAGCGGCATTCTCTATGCACTCCGTTATTCCGTAATAAACGATGAGACGCCTATGTCGGACAAGACTTGGCCTTTGCCTCGATATCTTCGCAGAACACACCCTTTTCAACTTATCGCGCTATTCGGTCATCTTCCCAACTTAAGACACAACAAAGTTGTCCCAATCTTGTCCGTGCTAATGACTTCTTTCTTTATATAATTGGCTGCCAAGCGCATATACGGTTCGTACACGATATTACCTTATCACCGATTGTTCCCGCGAATTCGCGGTGCAAGAAAAACGTGCGTTCTCTTTGACAAAACTAAATGTAAATGATAAAAGCCGCGATGCACGTATGAAAAATCCTTCGATTATTTTTCATCGTTTAGCATGATTAAATTAAGCGGTATCGGCTTTATCGGGTCGACCAGAGAAATGCAAAAGCGGTTCCAGAGAGCAGAGGTTCAGGGTTCGAATAGGTGGAAGGGAAGTTGTATGTCATAGTAAGAGGCACAACCGAGGATAGTATATAATGACTAAATTGCGGACTTCCAGTGCGCGTGCACTTTTGCGCCGGCGCTTTCATGCGAGCCGGCATTTTCGAGCTGAAATATCGCGCGCGAACGCGATGGCATGGCGCGGCGCGCGGCGGCGAGGCGATGCGGTTCACGTTTCGAGATTCGTTCGTTTGTTATGCCAACCTGTTAGCGTTGGCCGCGCGCCGCTTATTGTTCCATCGTGTGCGATTCCACGGCTTTGCGCGAAGGTCCCTCTCGCAAACGCATAATAAACGCAGCCTTAGAACGGGCGTATCGCGTGTACGCGCGCGAGATATATAATCCTAACGTCGAGGAACTAATTGTAACAGCTTGTACGGCCAGCACGAATACAACGAAATGTCTTAACGAGCCATGCGCAAACAAACGTTGTATATACAGATCAAGACAAACATTATATGCATGACATATTTGTTGAAAACAGAATCTCGTTAATGATACTTTAAACAGTTTTTATCACAAAAGAGAAAATACGGTCATAACTCATCTTAAGAATACTTCAACCTTATAGTCGTAAATATTGTATTAAAAATAATATGTGCATGCTTAACTGTGATCTCCTTTCATTGGTAGTTTTTTATAGAAAATATAAAACATAGACTTGCAGTGTTTATATATTATGATTATCTGTCGTTTCTGAAAATCCTCTCCATGGTTAATTTATGATTATTTTTAAATAATATACTAATGCAGAAGAAAACAGAAACGCGACATAAAAATATATCTTACTTAATGAGAAATATGGTTCTTATTGTTTTAATTTGTTCTAGGGTAAAAATATTTATTTTTCTCTGGTATGATTACTTACTGTTACGATAAAGGGGTCAGAATTTTATTTGCAATTATAATTTAATAAAAAAATACGATTAAAGGCGTCTTTTTTATTTAAAAAATATCTTAGTTTAATTAAACGCGTAATTACTAATCATGTGCAATTGCAGAGTAGTATTCTAACAAAGCTCATTTGCGCATAAAATCCGTCGCAATGTTGGTTGAAAGGCTCACAGCGATAGATCCTTCGTACGAGATGACAAAAGCACTGCCCGTATGATTCCGGGGGTCGATTGTGTGAACTTAATTAGAATTTATGAAGAGCACGAGCCAGTGGCAACATCGTGCCACGGCAAATACAACGATATCATTTATGCAGGAGCAGGACGTACCACAGAGTGCAATTAATATAAATGATGGATTATTACCCGGGCTCTCGAGTACGCCGGATGTGTGTACATGCATATCCTACAGAACATATAAATAAACACGTCTGCTTAGCCGGAGTAATTTTCTCCTAAATAATTGTTACGAATGTGTCAAAGTAGATCTGCGTACCGTCGATCAATTTGCCGTATTATTCAGCAAATAAAACATATACAAAGATGATTTGTCAATTTTGAGATGGTAATGACATTCGAATATATTAAAAATTATTATATCGTAATAATGAGAGAAATTGAGTGAACAATAAAAATTATTGCATACAAATTACAAATGTATGTACAATAACGATAATTATCATTTAGTAAACTATTTATATTTTTCCAGAATATGTGCGTTTATCGTTACATCTAAAAATGTCAGTATTTATTTCAACATACTTTTTTAAATTAATTTACAACTAACACACACGCGTTAACTGTACGTTCGTAATTATTAGCACATTTTCAACAATATTTTTGTCTGCCAGCCAATGGTATTAATAATAATCAGCACGCAGTGCTCAGTTTTTTACAAATAATCGTCACGTCAATCAGTAATTAAATATTCCCTGTAGCTGCACATTAATTAATTGAAATTAAAATGATCCGTATTCGTCGTCATTCGCATATGTTTCTATTTCACATGGCTTTGTCATATTTAACAAATTACGTCCATCACGGGAGAAGAACTCTCCGGTCATCGCCGACAGATAATTACTGGAGGACTAACTAGAGGCGGCCGCTGTTCCGTCATTTATTGAGATTTATAGGGTCTCATGCCGCCGTAATTTACCGTGACGCTGGCTTTCTTGGAATCAGGACAATCGATGCCATGTCTCCTCAATCGATGCGCTCTCATATATCTGCAGCGAAATGCGCGCAGCATCGACTACACGTGAAATGTATCTTGTATGAGCAGCGCGCGCGTTGGGGCAGAGCGATGCTCACACGTCTACCCGGTGTCCTTTGTTGTGTCCGTGGTCCCGGCCAGCACGAAGAAGTTACGTTCCAGTAAAGCAATTAATAATTGATAACGCGTTATGAGTCGGCGTGGGAAACACGTTTCGAATAGTTCTAGACAGCAGGCGCTGAGAATAATTCATGTCTCGCGCTGTCTCTAACTTCTACGCCTTGCCCCTCTCTCTCTCTCTCTCTCTCTCTCTCGCCATCTCGGCGAGATGCCGTTGCTTTTTTTCCATCCGATGTTCCGAGATACTACCAGAGTTGGACGAAGAACCATAGATACTTACAAATTGCGTGACACATCTAGAGGGAGAGCCTTATCGAGATAGCGCCGAGGGAAAAAGAGAGAAAGAGAAAGAGAAAGAGAGAGAGAGAGAGAGAGAGAGAGAGAGAGATGCGAGATAAATGTATCGTATAGCGTCTTAAACTCAGGCGTAAGAAAAATAATAGACGATAGTCGGATTCGTGTGATATATAAAGTCGGACGTTGTTACTGCTTTTTATATTGCTTGCTATCATTTCTTGCTCGAAAAAGCGAGTATTTATTAGTGTCTCGGGATTAACTGCTTCGTTCGCGGGAGAAAATGTGAAGTTGGCAAAGTCACTACAAAATATTTACAAATAAGTTAAATATCGTTAATTTCAATGAGTAATAGAGTGATTTATTTTATTGCAAAAGGAGATTTTTCGATTACTTGTAGAGCAAAAATGGATAACAAAACGGTAGAGGGATAAAGCAAATGAAACGTCACCGAACTTTTCAAGAACATTTGAGAGCGACGAAGTAATGCGGTCGCTCTCGTCACTGTCTAGCGGAGCGATTTAATTAAGAGAACGTTAATTAATTAATACGAGGAGACAGACAAGCTCGGAGTTTGCTCAAGCTGGAGTCTACTCGAGTATCGTCTGTCTGCAGGGACAAAAAGCGGAGAATGATATAGTCTAGGGGCTTTACATTCCCTTACATTTACAATTATATATAGAACATGCTTATAACGTAACTAGTAAAGTATGCGGTTAAAAAAGATTATACTTTATAATAAAATAACTTGCAAAAATTCAAAATAAATTATAATTATAGCATAATTATATAAATTATAGCATCTTTTTTTTATATTACAGTTGTATGAATGTATATAGTTTTTGATTCATTGGAACGTGAATCAGTCATTGTATTTCAGAAACATGAAATTGTAAATAAATCAAAACAGAAAGAGTGATATTAGTCGTGTTGTGCTTATTGCTAATAATTTATAAAAGATCTACAAATAAACTCCTTTACTAAATTAAGGAGTACATTTTCTCGTGCACTTGTCGCAGCTTTAAATTGGATTAAAGAAATGTTGCTCGATTAAAGAATCTCAAGAGAAAAACATTTATTTGGCATCAGCGAACACACAGAGCTGAACTTCATCTGCAATTACGCGAATTAATTTCAACAGTTTTAATCTCTCTTCATGAAGTTGCCCACGCTTAATCTCCGGCCGGGTAAAGTGCCCCGCAACTCGAAGGCCTTTTGCACTTTTTCTGTCTGCGGAAAAATAACACGACCGGAAGAGACTGTGGCAACCATGAATACGTGACCGCCGCAGTATTCGGCTTAGAAGGGAGGAACGGAAACGAAAGTTCCAGGGACGCATGATGAATTTTTCACCACATAATCCGCATGATCTTTTATGTTGTTTTTTTCAGTTGTATCAATTAATTTGATATGTGACAAAACACTTTTTTATATTTTCTTTCAAAATTTTGATTTATTCGAGTTATCACTTGTACAAATAAGATGTTTATTTAGTTTAAATAATACATACTAACACTAAATAAATATAAAGTAGTAAATAAACACTTATTTAAATGTGTAACATCGATCTTACTTTATCTTCAAAAATAATAATGTAAAACTTTATTACAGTTACTCTATTACATTTCCGGTAATAATATTATCAAACATGCCTACTAGCGATCACAAATAGATAAAAACATAGAATTCCTCTTGCGTATCATCTCAAATTATTACAATGAAAAATTGAAGATTTTTTTTTATCCAACAGAAACTTCAGAATACGTGAATGAGGCACGGCCGTTATATCGAAGTATTCATTTCTAATATTATACCGTTCGTTAAACATACGATTCTTTCATTAATTAATAATTTCTCCACCAGACTCATTTCCTCATATTATTTTCCATCGTCTGCTCAGGCTTCTACGATCCTTTTTTGCTTCGTCAGAAAGGATCTCGTTTCACGTATAGGTTCAATCCTTTCCTATAACTCTTTCGCCGCCATTAATTGCAATTAATCCATTTAGCCATTATTATAGGCTTTTACGCCGCCGAAACCTTTTTCGTCATTTGATTTAAGTACGGAGTTCGGTTGATTTCGCAGTGCCTGGCGCTTTTTGCGGACGGGAGACGAGCCCGGGGAAGAAACGCCGCGTCAAAACGGGCTGAAATCCTCTTTGCGCGCCGCTTTCCTGCCGTTATTAATTATCGCCGAGTCATTATTAAAAGACCCCCGTCATTTTTACGGAGTGCTTTTTATCGTTCATTAAGAGGTATGTCCGTCGTGGGCCCGCGAAAAACTCGACTTACTCGACTTATCGCGCTCGTTCGCGTCTCGATCAGAGAAGAAGGCGCAACGCGCGCGATCCTATCTCCTCCGACCTCCTTCTGCCGCCCCTCATTTTCTTCGTTCGGAGTTATTATCAAGATCCGTGCGCGTGTCCGTTTAAACGGCAGAGGGATAACGGTATATCACGTCCTCCCGTCCTTGTATATTTCACGCCTACATGTGTACCCTCGCTCTCCAATTCGTAGCGCCATTTCCGCGCGCGCGGAGAATAATCGAGCGGATTAGCGACGTGGAAATGCTGTCTAGAAAAGTGCATCTCACTGGACAGCGATTCAACGAGTCCTGTTCCATGTATATAGTGGATGGATTTATAATTTGAAAGAATAGACGTTAATCGAGTATTGATATAGATACATTTCTACCCAATTCGGTTATTCTCTCATCCAAAATTAGTTATTATTAATTGCGATTTTATAAATAATGTACTGCAAAAAAATATCGTATAAATGTTAAATGCTGCTTTTTGAAATACAAATATTGATAGTAATAAAACACATAGAATTGGACGTACCGAGATGGATAAAAATGCTATATATTCTGGAAAATTTTTTAAATTAAGTTAGAAGAAATTTTATTCATTACTTAAAGATGATAAAATCCATTTGATAGAGAGACGTAAGAATAACACAATAAAAGCTTGTATAGAAAGAAATTTAATTATTTTCTCTCATGCGATTGCAAATGAAAAATGATATTTATTCTGCAGAATGAGTTAATATTTAAGCTCTTTTAGAACAATTTAAATAACGTGAAAATTGTATAATTCTTTTATATTATTAAAAATACCTCCGAAACTCGAAAGCTTTGGTCTCGTACGTTTTGTGTGATCTCACAGGTACGTTAATTCTTCAAAAATATGCATTTCTTGACAACCGAATAATTATAAGAAGAGCTTAGCTGTGCGCAAAATAAGAAGAGAAGGTATGCGAGAAAGGAAGGCTCCGGGTGATTACCATTGGCGCGAGCAGCTTGCGCAGAAAGAGAGGGAAGGCGCAATGATGCCGGGACACGAGAACTGGAATGATGAATTGCAAGGCGCGGCAATGAATCAGAGCCCAGCGACAGGCGGTGCACCTACCAACAATGCGGGCCCGGTTCTTAGGGGCCCACCAAGGCTGACGACAAACACCTTTCCCTGCGGTTGCGCTAAACACTCCATCTAAACAATCGCGTACTTTATTTTATTTTTATGTCTCTTCCTACTTACTGTACTTCAGTCTCGAGAAATCGCTATAATAAAAGCTCCAGCGATTTTTTTAACACTTTTTCGATAACAAATACACACAAATTTCTCCGTCTCCGTTTTAATACATTATTTTTCTGTGCGTACAGTTTAATTATTTACAATAACCACTCACGCTTTTGTCTTTATTTGTACTCGCTGTAAAATAATATGAATAATGCAAGTGCAAAATGAATTCGACTAAACTGTGCCAAACAATTTTCTTATGTACACCAAACGTCAGCGATGTAATTTGTTTTCGTAGTGCCGCCGACAAAAAGTAAGAGGTTTATCACAAAATGTGTGTCGCGCCAGCGAAGTATTAATTTTCTTTTTTTTTTCATAATCCTATACAAACGTAGTTACTCCATCGCAAGAAATTCTCTACGACTGCGCTATAAATCACTACTAGACATTTCCTACCTCTAAGTATACTTTATTACAACTCATAAAATATATTTCCTGTGAGTTATCCGTGTATCCGTATATGGGCGTGTAAGGGTGGGTACTCACTAGCGAAAACGAACGCCGAACGAACAGCGAATCGTGCATTTGTATCTCATTCGTGCTAAGCACACATGGTATACAAATGCACGATTCGCTGTTCGTTCGGCGTTCGTTTTCGCTAGTGAGTACCCACCATAAGAAAAAGCATCAAGCTCTTCTCAAAATAAACATTCACATAGCTCTTTTCTTATATCGATTTTTATTTCATTCTTATAACAGTTTATAAACGACATCTTTTTAATTGGAGGATATTAAACTAGAGAAAATCGGTAGCGTCAAGATTTAATATACAAACTTGTTTTACAAGCGATCGGCTCTTCGTATCCCCGAGTAAATGGATTAAATAAAATTGCGACCTCAAAACTTTTGAACGTATCATGCATAAAAACATTTTAGAGAATGGCAGGTATATGATAGTATTAATCTCATTGTACGATAAAGAATACTAAAAGAATCGTATATATATTGCTATTTGCTATCGTATTGTATACGGTTGACATTTTTAATTAATAACAGAAGACAGTGTATATCACGTATACATACACACACATACACATATACACATACATATATATCTTTTTTAATCTTTATGTTATCCAGAATCTGCTAGCATATAAATAATAAGTATTATTTTCTAGCTTATAGCCATTTTTTTAAATAAGTAACAAATTATTAATAAATTTTTAAATTGGAGCTACATGTAAATACATTTATTGAATAAGTTTTACAGTTGACGATAAATAGAATTTAATTTATAAATAAAGTATAAAATTTTGTCCTTTTTTAAAAAGAAAATTTGCATTTCTCGTCAAAGAGCGGCTTAGAATACTTAAATTCGCAAAGCGACAGCATCGACATTCTTTACTTAACGCAGTCTTTAAAACCGTTGCCGTTATCCTTATAACCATCGAATAGCGAGTGTCAATAGGATGATGCAGTCGCTTAAAAATGCGACCTTCGCGCTGCAACTGCGTCGGACGACTACGCCAACGCAAATGACGAGGGGCGAGATAATCTTTTATGTTAGAAACTCGATGATTCCTCTGGTTTCTCTGACACACGTGTTCCGGTACAATTTATCATTCTTAAAAAGTTTCTATGCCTCCAAGGAATAATCCGCAGTGGAAGTCGATGTGGAATAATAAACGAGTATCTGGTGAATCACGAATCGACAAGAACAAACATCTAACTAATTCAGAATAATTATAAAAGTCAGCTCGTGACGATTATAAAAGTGATCGTATAGATATAGATGAAGCAAATTAAAATATCTGCTTCAGTGGTGCAACGTTATACATATTCTTATGTACGATGGATATTGAAACTCCCCACAGGGAGATAGCGAAACCCGCGCTGAGGACCGATCACGTCCAGAGTGCAGCGGCAGGATCGGCAAGCAGGAGGAATCGCGAGAGAGCTGGTAAGAAAAAAAGCCAGCGCGGGTTGGCGCGCTGCCACGAAGAAAACGTAAACTAATCGCGCAATCTGCTGGTGCACGCGGCAAGTCAACTCAGGCTACGAAGAATTTCAATCAGTAATAAGTAATACCGCCGCGCTCTTCATCTCTCGCTCGCGTTTTTCCCCCCGCGTCGTCGCCGCCATCGCGCTTCGCGTCCTCTTTTTGTGCGCGCGCTCGCGCGCGCGCGACCATTCCTCTTCTCTCGCCACTTCTCTCCTCACGCCGATTACAAATGGCGTCATTATTCCTTAATAATTCGAGATACCGTGCGCGGCGTATTTATTGTCCGGTGTGGGCGGTGGACGCGAGTCGCGCCGGCCGGCCAACACTTGTCAGACCGCCGGTCGCCTTTTTTTCTTCTTCTTCTTCTTCCTCCTCTCGAACGCGCGCCGGTCTATCGGCCCATATTTATTAGCACCGTGGCAACGAGAGGCCCCCGTACATATCCTCGGCACCTCCACCGGCGGGTAAAGATGAGCGATTTATGCCGCGGTGCATCGAGAGTACGGGCGATACCATCTTATAACCGCTTCCGTACCTCGGTAATTGAAGTTCGACGTTTTCGGCAGGCGGGCGCGAACGGTTCTTCATACACGCGCGAGGCGAGAGATAAGACACCGGGCACCATCGCTGATATATGGCAGGCAAGATTTGTTGTTGGCACGAAAAAAAAGAGGCTGCCGCCGCGCCTCCCGGCTCCGAGGCCTTCTTCCTTCTTTTTTTCTTTTTTTGTTGCTTCGTTTCGAATTCCGCGAGCGTTGCTTTTGCAACGATTACGTCAACGTGTAAATCGGCATGTATCGAATCGGGGGATACACGCGCTGATCGATCCGCGATGCAAATGGAATAGGATCGACTTCGATCTAAAAAGGTTCGTGGGCCCGTTACACGCGAATTAATGTTATAGCTGGCAGATAGAATCGGGTCTCAATAAAACCGACGATCATTCAGTTCGGAGAGTATAATGAATGTTGCATCGATGTTAACCAGTTTCTAATGACAGCCATTTCGCAGAGTACCGCACGATAAACGCATAACAATCTACTTCCGATCATATCGTACTTCGATTTTTACGTGTTCAGTTATCTTGCGCGCGGCCCACGTTTATCTTTCCTTCTTCATCGCCACTCGCTACGTTTCGAGGCCACGTCGTGGTCCAAGCGTACAGGAGAACGAGCTGTCGTCATATATGACAAGAACGATAACGATGGGCTGAAATAGGCAAAGTCACTGAGCTCGTAGGGAAGGGTGAAACGGCGCGCTGTATACCGCGCGAAGAGAAGATCGTGCATCTTCTATAATGCTACGTAGAGGTCACGTGGGCGTATCGAACCAGAGATTAACTGCCTCTCGCCTTTTCCGCGGATTCACAGCTGTTGCACCACCTGTCGTATCCGCCCTTTTCGCGCCGCTTAACGCCACCTACGTGAGGCACCGTCGTCGTCGTCGGGATGCGCCGCCGTGGTAATGTTAATTGCAGGCTGGACGGTAGCCACGTGATAGCGGCAAACAAGCCAAGTACGTGAACGCAATAATTCACCGTAGGATGGAAGAAGGACGTTGCACAAGGTGCGAGAGATGTTGCGGGGTGAATCGCGTGAAAATTACTTCCGCCGCATCGCGGAAATACGGCCGCAATATCCGTCCCGACGTCCAAAACAGTTTTGTTTGTGTTTCGAATGTTGCGCAGTTCAAATGTTAACGTTAGATACATTTAATAGAAATCAAGGTTTACCGAGCCGTAAAATTGAACTTGTTTCACAACAGTTTTATTTTGTCGAAACAGTCAGTTCGAGAATAACTATATAAGTATTTAGATTTATAAAGTTCACTATTAGCAAAATGCTGCAATAGTTTCAAAAAGAGACAAATTTTAATTAACTGATAATATTAAGCTTTGATAAAGTTGTATACAGAAATTATATATTTTGGAGTGTTAAATTGTATTCTATTTCGCATTATTATATATTTTAATACGAATTAAGTGCGAATTCGATAGATTGGACTGTGAAGAAGCGTACAACAATCTTTTACGTAAACACGTATTTTTTCTATTTTAAATCAATCTGGCAGTCGCCTAACATATTCAATTACTTATTACCGTGTAATACAAGCTTAGGATAAGTTGCCCAACGCACATAGTTTGCATAGTAATATTGACAGATCAAAAAAAAGAAAGAAATGCTGGAGATCATATTCCGTTATAACGTTTGCATGATTTTACCTCGATAGTTACGAATAATTATCTGTTGCTTTGGAATAGGAAATTTTAGCATAGCTTGGGACCAATTTCGTCTTGCGTCGGTGCGTACGATTTTGCCGATGCATATAATATGGTGGATGATCGAGGGGAAAGAGAAAATGAAACAAATAGTAAGAAATGTTAAAAAGCATGAAAAGGGGATTAGGATTCAGCGGTATGCCACTCGCAGCAGTGGAGAGAAGGCTAGTTCTTACCACGAATAAAGAAAGATATATAAATCCACGATTTTATAATGCTTCAAATTGACGTTTATAGTTATTCGCTAGCTGCATCTGGCTGAATTTACTAATCAATTTTTTCATATCAACAAGATATGCGCTTTCCAGAAATACACAGATTTGAATTATCACATATATATATATTCCCTGACGGCGGTATATTATTTCCATGATGTGTCATTATCTTGTACATTATATTTACTATATATAACCTTAACTATATACATATATAGTACACTATATATATATATATATCATATTATTATTACTAATTACTGAAAAATATAATTAAAATATAATATAATTATAAATATTATTCAATGTGCGAATAATATTTCTCGTGACCTCGTAATAGCGCACCTAATTAATTGAAAACAATTCCGATCAGCCGGAGAAAATATCGCGAGTCTCGATCAAGAACCATTTGCGGAACGATTGTTAAAAACACACATATCCATCGATTCGTCGGTTGCTATCTACGTTCCTTATCACCACGACGTGCACAGCGCTAGAAAAAACATTCGACCGTATCCCAACAAGCCGCGCGTTCAAAGCGATCGTAGCTGCGTTGATATCGCGCGGCTCATAAATTCCAAATCCTCTTTTCTACCCAAGAATCCCCTCGTTTCGCTCGGCCACCTCTCGACCTTCCTCGGCGATCGATCGATCGATCCGAGCCACGACAAGCCAAACGCGCGGCTGCACGACGACGAGTAAAGCCGCTCGTGCGTTTAGAACTTCGCCCGGTCTCTATCGTGCCCGGCGCGATTCGCTCGAAGCAAATCGATTGTGCGTTTTCTTCTCTCTTCCGTCTTGCCCTCCTTCCGCTCTCGAAACACGATTCCGGCATGGCGGAGACTTAAGAGACGCGTTCACAAAACGACTTCTCGCGCGATAGCTTCGCTTTACGAAACTCGGGATGACAGCGCGCATTATTCCAAAGCGTTGTTGCGACCCATACTCGAGACGACATTCGAGTGATTTAAGTTGTCAAGTTGAGTTTCAAGTGGGTTTACGCGTCAAAACAGGTGGATCAACACAAACAAACTTTCCGTAGCATAAACGGAGCAGCGCGAACTGTTTGCCGATAGGAAATTAACAAGCAACATGCTTCCCCCAGTCAGGATATACTGTGACCTTATAGACTACTATCTTGAGCGTATTTCTCGAATATCTAAACGTATTCACCGATATTACAAATAGGACAGTGAATTAATTTATGTCTCTCCTATTTGAAATACAAAAATAGTTTCGAAGAAGGTATACTCAATATCAAACTCTTTCATCGCGGTAGTCTTTTTTATGGCTATAAAAGACAGAAATTAAAATCTTTCTCATTTAAGATTGCATCTAAATGCAATTAAGAGATGAAAATAGCTGGTACATGTAAAACATACAATTCCATTCGCTCTTATCCACAGTTTACATCATTCTTCCACCCACCGGCTCATTTAACGTTAGCACATCACGCCCGCAACGTATACCTTTACGCAACTTCAGGCGTCTAATCGATTCAACGATCTCCCAAGCGACGCGACCCGTTACGGACAAGGGAGGTGAAACACGAAGATCAAGCGCGGAGTTGAGGTTTGAGGATCGAAAGAATGTTTGAAACGCTTCCACGGTTCGTAACGACGACGCGGACGCGAATCATTAATCCTCGGAACATGGTGCCGTGTAGCTTGTACCTACCTGTGATTACGATTTTTTTTATGTCCCCTCTATCTCCCCCCCGACCTTCCACCGTTCCCGGCGAAACGCACCTTCTCCCCTTAGTGCCTCGTTCGCCTATGCCTCTTCTGAGCAGGGTGACCACGAGGAAGGAACACCTACGCTCGGCGATTCGTGTTTCCCACACGCGAGGCGTGAACCGCCGCGCCGCGCCGGATATACGTATACGCTTCGGCACACGTTATCTTCCTGTGGTATCCAACCGCTTCGCGGTTCGCGGGAGGAAAGGGATTACCGGTAAGAGGACCGTACATCGGTGATTCTATCAAAGCCGGAAACTGCGCGGGTTTCCGGCTGTATGACCCGACTTGTCTCCGCGGCTTTGCTTTCACGTGACTTCAGCTACAAGGAAAAAGCATTCCTTTTTTCGACTGTGTATTTATAAAAAGAAAAAGAAATAGTTATTTTTATCAGACAATTGTGACAGATTTACAATATGTAGCGCCTATAAAAATATAAATATTAAAAATTTCAATTTTTCGAGACAATTTTACGAAAACACATCAGTCAAAGCCTGAAAATAATTAGTATATGATCCCTTCTTATTAAAATTACCGTTATATATGTCGTGAACTATTTCAGTGATTATAATAGCAAACAGGGTAATAATTTCTTAATTTTAGCAGTCAAGATATATTAAAATCATAATCACGCGCGCGTTTCGCTATAGATCCTGTCATCGTCACGAACTCGACTTTCCTCATAAACACGAGAGAAAAGGTATTCCACCACAAAGGCGAAATATGGTTTGGGCGATGCATCATTTTCAATAAACCCATAATTACACGGGTATATCGGTGTAAACACGTACGTCATCCCGCGTCCCACTCTGTTTCTGCCGGCCGCGGCGCGGCGTGAAAGGTGCCAATTTCGTATAGCCGGCAAGCACGTACGCGTATTATTTGCGTACGCATTTGCGTCCACCACGAGCTTACATCCGCGCAGCCATATGCGTGCACGCCGCGCGGTCGAGAGAGTGACAGCGCGAAGGTTACCCCTCCGGGGGATCTACGGGATCGCGGCCCTCTCCTGTTTGAGCTTTCGATCGACGGAAACGCGCGCCAGCCCCGCGCTCGTGAATTCCACCGTGACGCGAATCATGTGTTTATTGTGCGCGGCTTCACCCCGTGAAGAACGTAATACGCTCTCGCCGTGCGTGTGCGTGACTCCGTGTGCACGTCCGAGCTGCGCGGACTGTCCGACCTGCGTTATACCTCTGCGATAACTCTGAAACGTGATTGCCGGGATGGATAAATGTCATATCGTGTGTTGATACGCAGTCACGAAGATGTATCGAGTTGGAGAAACGTTCCATACCATCAGGTGAAATAAGAAATTATCGCAAAACGATGATTTGCAGTGTGAAACGGTGATATTATATTGAGATGCTTCACCTGTTATTTTCCAACCGCTTATTTTATCCTGCAATGTTTTTACATATCTATAACGTCCATTTCTACCAATGCGGATTAACTTTGATCTCGATATAATCTTTCATCCTTTTCTAGTTTTAAAAGTTAGAAAAAGATAAAAAGTAAGTTAAGCCAAGATTAAAGTTAATCTACATTGGTAGAAATGGACACAAGTCACAAACTGTCTAAAAATTGGCTAGAAGATTAGAGCGCCCATTTGTCGTTTAATATCACTTGATTATATACACTGGGCAACAAAATTATCGCAACAAAAATTTACGTCAAAAATTTGCCCAACTTCAAATAAGCATAACTCCGTGAAAAATTGTCATATCTGAAAGATTTTTTTTTTCATTTTAAAGGGTGAAGTCTGTACTTTAAGGAACCATTGTTAGATTTTGAATTTAACCCGCCTCCCCCCCCCCCAAATTTTTCTTGCGATAATTTTTTTTGCCCAGTGTAGTAGAAATGTATATATTAATACATATAAATCACTTTTTCGCGAGAGATATGATACACTGTTAAATTCGTAATGTCAAATTATACTCAATTTGAGTTATTTTTAACCATTCCTATAATAGGTCGCTCCTATTCAATAGATCGTTATTAAACCAATAGAATTAAAATAATACTGTTTTGTGTTAAAATAATAAATTTTAACGCCCATGGTAGTTAAAAATAATAAAATGTTATTTAACTCAATGTATTTAAATTTCATCCTGTAATATTTAAGTGTGAATATAGAGAAATTATATCAAAGAAATAATATAATAAAGAGACATGATTTTCTTCTTAAAGAGCGCGTTACTTGAATGTATAGTCATCGGAAATGTTTCGACGTAATACACAGCAATCCAAAAACTTGGAACAGTTACTATACATATACATATATATATGAACATGTTCCAATGTATGCAATACATAGAATGAATCGGCAAGGAGAGCGCTAATGAGGATTAAAGAAGTTCCGCGATGAACGATTTCCTATTTCCATAAATTATGCTGGCGTATACGGCATATATAACGATTATAACGAATATATAATGCTTTCATTAACAAGCGAGCGCAGCATCACGGGGTATAGACACTCGCGTGCGAGTCGTCTCTGTGGCACTGAATGAGCTCGTTTGTTCGATAAACAGCGCGACCAACAGCTCCGCTGAGCGTTTGATCAACGCCCAGCCGTCCTATTAATTAAATGCGACCGAGTATCACTTCGTTAGGAGTATCCGATGCGTCATAAAGGCGCGCGCGTACGCATGGCGGAGGGAAAGAAAGAAAATAAAAAGTAAAAAAAAAAACGGCGGGGTACGCGAGGTAGAAAGTGGTAGAAAGCCTCGTAAGAAGGACACGATGCAAATAGCCATGGAAACTGCCGCGGGACTGGCTCGTTAACGCCCGGAGTTATGGCCTGTCCACACCGCGGAGAGAGCAAGGTGCGGAACCTCCGGCTGTGTAATTTGCAAAATACTAATTACGCGTTCGCTACAGCGAACGCCGGCGCGTGCTTCGAGTCGTTTACACCTCGCGCTAATCCACACAAAAATGGACACTTCGCACGTATATTGTTACCCTTGTTAATGCCCAGGCCCGTTCGGTCTGCGCGCCATATCGGAGGCGCCGCGCCGCGCCGCGCCGCGCCCGGCTATGATGTTACACGCGGCAGCGTGCATAAAATATCGCTCGTAAAAGCGGACGCTAGCAAGAAATAGGAAGCGACGTAAAAAAAAATACATTCGCAATGAAAAGCGCGCGATGGGCGTACGAACGTACCTCATGCAGCTTCGAGAATTCGTCGACGAAGATCCTAATAATCGTTTATCCCCGCAGCGAGAGATGATCGAGAGGTAATCGGCGATAAGTCGAGTACAAATCGCCGAGGATTTCCTCATATCCACGGATATAGAAACGAAATCCATTTTGTGGGATTCCGCCGTTTCACGTTTGAATCCCAAGTCACGTTGAATTCGCGGGGAATACGCGATGCATATACATAGGAAATCTGTGCGCAATGTCATGTTTACGTCGAGCGGCCGAGTGCTTAGGAAACGTTTGAGTCGTTTTGTATTAGCGCAGTTGCAGTTGCAGTTGCGACGTTCGATAGCTTTAGCACCGCGCGCGAGCAAGCTTACCCACGTTCGGGGATACGATTCTCGTACACCTAATATGTAGGCATATAACGATGTATGCCGTACCTCTCGTTCTATTCGCCGTGCGATTGGCGTATACGGCCGACGCGCGAGATGTGTTATACCTTTAATGATAAAGCCGTTGTTATACGTGTGCCGGCTGCTAGTGCCGCATATGTTAAACAGCGATGCATTACCATAACCGACGTACCACGGCTCCGCGCCGCTATTCCCGATGCGAATGGCAGCTTAAAGGCACGGCAACTGCCGAGTATACTTCGTGCTAATAATACAGAACGCATCGGAATGCATCGGAAATGTCAGAGGGAGAAATGCAGGGATAGCATGCAGTAAAGCATATAGAAATTTAAAAAAAATCTGAAATTTAATAGGCGGCTGTTGATACCTCCCGTTACACGGGACAGCTAATCGCGCCAATAAAGTGAGTTTATTTTTTATCGCCAATAAAAAGTGTCGCCATTCTTTCCAAACAAAATTTGTTGTCGTTGGAGCTGATTTTTCGATGTAATTAGCTTCTATAATTTTTTATATTATATTTAAAAAATTAATGAGACTCTTTAAATACGCATATAATGGAATAAAGATGAACTTGTTATTTTATTACGAAATTTGTGTTATTTAAAATAAAGCTCACATTTATAAATGCTTATTATATATAAATCATACATTTTTCCCAAGAATAATTTTTCGAGCACGGAGTACTTCACGGTTAAGTGCATGAGCGTTCAATCGTAGTTCCTTTATATGTCTTAATAGGTCATCTATTCATGAAAGAAATAAAAAAATGCAGAAGATGGAGAGATATCTTGTTCTGAGGTCAATTCTGATTAAATGCACCCGCGCTTCCGAGAAATACTTCTCGGTTCTCTCGCTTATGTCAAATGTTTCTAAGTTTAAGGGTTTGGGCTGGGCGTTGATGAGTCAGTCGAAACATTCGATTATATATATTATACATATATATAGATTATGTATCAGAAAATAATTTGTAGCTCATAAATCATATTTATGAAAGCTGGTTTGTGAAATAATAATGTACCCTCTAATCAAATCTCTCTGTCATAATTGCAATAATCTAATTGCACATGAAGATAGTTATAATTCCCTTCTTGTAATAAGATTGTTAAAGGCATTTTATAAACCTTTTGCACGTGCAAAAGTCTTCCGAAATAAAATATACGTACGTTGAGAAGAAAAGAGGATATATAGCCGATATTCAAGTTTGATTTCCGCCATACGATACCTGTTGCTGCTATCCACGGGATACGCCTAGGATACGTAGCTGATAGCTGCCATTAGTACGTGACGATTATTTCTGCATGCCCCAACAACGATTTCCTGATACCAGAACGGAATGCAAATTTCTCGAGTTTGAGCGCGCCGTGCTACAATGAATTAATATTAACGACGATATCGTTTTCGTCCCTCGAGGCACGATTCTGCTTGCCATTAGACAATCTAATCCAGTGCTGCAACCTTTTGAGATCACGTGTCCGTCGCCGCCGTTGTCCACGTATCGAAGCGCGGAGTGTGTTCGGAGAATAAATTAGCAATTTGTCTGCTAATCCGTGAGTCCAGTATGTTCACATACACGTGACTATACCACGTATTATCTTTATCGAATCTAACATACTCGATGAAATGGTTGGCGCGTTTATAAAATATATAGAAAGTCGAATAGAAATCATGTGTCAAGAAATCACATGGAGGGAAACGTTTACATCTCAATATATGCGTACTCCGCATATATTAGAGTATCGTGCCTGCACTGTTACTCCTTCGCGTAATTTCCTTCACAGGAAATTGATAAAAAAATAAATTTTTAAATTAACAAACTGTTGTCTAAAATAATTTTTCAATTTGAGGAATATTTCACCGTACTTCCTCTTCGCTTTATTTTCGTGACTGCAACTGCATACCTAAAAAAATTTTGTATAACTGATTTATTTAGTGAGGAGCACGCAAACTATAGTTATGAAGGAAACGATTAACCCTCGCAGATATTTATTACACTCTTGAATTAAAACTTGCCTCCAAAACTTATAATCTTAAAATCTCTCTGTTAGACAGTCGGGGAGAGGGTAAGGGGTAGTAAGGAAAAAAAGTTCTCCACGCTTGAACTTGAATGAAACTTTGCTCATATCCGATGTGGTAGCTGTATAAAGAGTGGCTGCAACCCTTCTTGCGAAAAATCGCCACACTCTTAGAATATCACAATCTCTTTTGTGCACAAGATGATTTATCATAGATAAACGCCGTTCTGTGTCAATACCATGTTTGCATCAGTATAAACATTTGAGAATAAAAATTACTTGCTGCTTTGAGATTATATTTCGTACGTGCTACAGAGAAAAGGAAAAAATACTTTTTGTAGACGTGAAAAATCTATTGGAGACTGCTTATTATTTCATGCACTTTTATTTATTAGCTTGTATTATTCTGCAAATATGCGATTTTCATGTTAAATTTTGTAATTATAACGAATACGTGTAATCATTGCATGCATAGACTGAATTATAATAATCGTGATAAAACTGTTCAGACATGAATATCGAGCTTACATACTAGTATCATAATCACAATATTATAGTATAGCTACAATGTATTCATTCTTGTATTATATGTATACTGATAAATAAATTAACATAATATGTATATTCCTGTAATAATTGGTAACAATTGTCTATTTGGCTTTATTATTCATACATAATTAAATAACGATACTTAAAACGGTATTCGTTAAAAAAATATGCTCATCAAATAGTAGAAATCTTATTAACTTATTATTCTGAATTTTATAACAACAAATACGTTAGATTAATATACTTTCTTTGATGGAAGTTTTAAATTCCTAAATTCACGGTAGATTATGAAAATTTTGCGTCTCGCGCAATTGACGTCGTGTCAGATCCAAAAATTATCGCGCCATAAAAAAGAGACGTTCTGCGATTTATTTTATATGCCTGGTTTTAGAACGTACTGTTTTATAGCGAGATGGCTGCGCCACCAGACGATTCACGCGATATCTTCGATCGGCAGCCGGAAGATGCGCCCGTGGAATCGGATGTGCTAACCAGGATCCTCATAAACGGGGCTGGATTTTTTATTTCGATGCGCGAGTGGATTTTATGACATTACGTCTCTTAAAATTTCTGACATTCCGGTGATAGTGGGAACAGATTATTTATTCCTATACTGTCGCACGATTATCGTCGCACCAAGACTTTAAACTAGGAATGTGTCGATTTTCTTTATCGACGCATTGATAAATTATTACTGATTCCTCGATCAGCGTAAGACGCGGGCAAAGATTTAACGGTCAATAAAAGGCCAACTGCTGTCTTTAACTCTTTACGGCAAGAATCGTATTTTCGATCCGATGGGAGAATCCAAGGTACGCTTATTGGTAGCAAACTTGTCGTGCATTTTCGCATAAAAATGTTAGCTTGCGGACGCGCATAATGTGCCCATAAACGATAAAATACGCAATAACGATAATTTAAAAGTCAGATTGCGCGACGGCGCATAATACTTTTGCAAAAGAATCCTGCGTCAATAATTAAAACCGAAAACCTATGACAATTTTATAAAACATTACGAATATTGCGTTATGAATTATGAATGAAAACATGGAAAACGTAAATTATCATAATAAGCTACATTGGACTTACTTTTGTTTTAAATGTAAGCATTTGCTTACGAATAGTTGTATCTATCGATAAGGAAGAGACAAACAAAAATTATGCCCATAATTACATGCGTATTAATCGCTCGATTATTTGCTCCTGCGATTATTTAATTTCATTTACGCGCAATTAAACAAGCGCACACATTCGTTTATTATTCGTAAATGAATTCTTTTGCGGTTATTTTTTACCTCTAAATACAACGTACAGCGCGTCTCGCGCTTCGAGGAGAAAGCTTATTGATGCAAAGACCAGGCTGGAGATTCTTAAGCATCAATAATATTATTTCGCGGAGAGAAGATTCTTGAACATCAATAATATTATTCCGAACTGCTTCGTTTGCCTCTTCGCGGTTACCGGCGTTAAAGAGTCTGAGATACGCTTGCCCCCTGGCCTCTTGAACGTGAATAGCCTTCCGACATATTTCCAATTAACAAGCAATCAACAAGCGCTATTTCGCGGCGCAAACAATCGTAATAAAACATTCCAGGATGCGGCATAGAGGAGCAGGTGAGTGAGATTAGGTATCGGAGAAGGCCGGCTCTATCGATTTAAATAAAAAAAATGCGACGAACTTTTATTTTCCGCAACGAGGGAAATATTTACGAAGCTATTAAGAAGCCGCGTTGTCTTCTCGGCGTTTCTAATATCGCTGTCTATATCCCAGATGTGTTATATACTAGGCATTTTGCACTCTGCCCCTACGTATGCTACCGTGCGACTGTAGCGACGCGTTTTCAATTAGCAGATGTTAATCGTACGTATTTGTAATGTATCTTCAATTAGCGCGCGATAGGCATACGTATGGAGAACGTCGCCTAAATTATCTCGTACGTTGTAAAATTTTTCGCGCGACGATACTTAAAACAGAGCCGGTCGGTAGAAAAGCGGTAGATATTTGGCAGCGTGGTTTAATTAAAATACCGCGTGAATTTTTAACTGTTCCCCAATATATTATTATCGCGTGCGCGCGAAAAGTGAAAGCTGAATGAACGAGGTATTGAAAACTACAACGAGGGCATGATCTGTCGCGAAATTGATATATGTATATGTATATATAACTAATATTAAAATATTTTATCGTAATTGATTTTACATAACTCGGAGTACACGTTCTTTTTATTTACAATATGGGGAAAAAAACTGTTAATGATATCAGCGTTTCCCCGCGTTTTACCGTATAAGCACGTAACGACCAATCGTGGTGATTGCCACAAAAATAACTGGCTATATTAACCATTCAATTACGCGAACACAAGCATAGAGCATTTTTACTTGACACAAGCAGGGCGCACGTGTCTTCGTCGAAGCGTGAAAGATTGAACGCGTAGGACGCGCCCACCAAAACAGGAGCAGAAGGCTGAAAGTCGCCTGGGTGGAAGGTGGCGCCCGCAGGTTTTTTCAGTTTCTGGTAGCGAAAATTAGATTTTCGCAGTTCCTACTGGGGGAGAGCGGATGGCCGGAATGACTAACGTCCGCCAGACACCTTAATCAAGATACCATCCGTTGCTCGGTTCTCTCTTCAGAAGAGAGAACTCCATTAACATATTTCATTTCTTTAATTCGTACGGCGCTGGTGCACCGCGCGTTTCATGGGGCATTAGCAACAAGACGAAGATTTGCACGGAAGGATGCGCGCATCTATAACACGCGGACACGGACCTGTGCACCTTGTTTGCCGAGCGAAGTTGGCCGGTTTGTAGAATTTAGCGCCGATTTTACTTTGAGTACTTTGTAAAATTGTGCAAGCGACACGGCACCCGCGCTCCGCGCTCCGTACGATCCAACCCGTCGCGACTACGTATTTTTGGAGCTGTCTGAAGCGAATAATTAGATACTTTCGCAATACAGAGCGAGGGAGCCAGAACGTTTCGCAGAAATAAAGGGTGAATAACAATGACGAGTTGATTTATGCTAAATAAACATCTATATATAGCCTATGTTAAATAATAAACTTCAATATAATTAACTTTATTACTTGAACATATAAATTAATTAAAATCTTAATATTAAAACTTTTTGATTGTATATGTATATTGTCTTAAGTTCTTACTGATATAATATTGTACAAAGCTAATTTATGAATGACCAAGCTTGATTCAATTCAAAAAGTAAATTTTTAGTACATAAAAAAATATATATAGCCAAATATAATATATTTATATGTATCATTATTATTATATTAATATTGCGCCGTCTGAATGAAAGGATAGAGGAAATAAAATATTTAAATAATAAAAATATCTATATCTTCCGAAGTTCTAAAATCACTCGCAAGTTGCTGAGTGACTTGATTGCTACCATTTTAAAACATGATCGGTATCGTAAATTGCAAATTACAATCATTTTATATTACCGTTCCTGGTAAATTAGATTTATTCCTATGCTCGCGTAAGACTTAATCATCGAGATCTATTCTTTAGCGTTCGACACATATTCATTTATAACACCGTGCATATAGACTATGAATCAGAGTCTGTAAGTAGTAAGACTTCAAGAAAGACTTACGAAGAAGAGGCGACGATTATCGAGTTACTTTATTCGCCCGTGTGATCGTGATAAGCGCGCGAAACTTTTATGAAGTTGCTCAACCGCACGAGAATTTCTGGGTGTCACGCAAATTGACACGCCGCGCCGTCTCGAGATCCGGTGCTGGGAACGTTGAGATCGACGAGGAACCAAGGGCAAGGATCCGTACTTGGAATATGGGCTGTAAAAAAAAGTATGGGTACGCCCACCGTCACACAAAGTATATATCGGCGCTGAGCATCAAAGTAACCCTATGAACGCTTGCCAAGTCGTCGGTTCTTGATAGAGTTACGAGGTCGTCGCAGCTTCCTCCTGGGTCTCTCATTTCTCGCGCGGAAAGGCTAGTATAACGTAAACCTGACGTTAACACACCGTACTTTACTGCCAGTTTTACTGCCGGCACATACGGTGACACAGCGACAGCAGCAGTGCGAGTAAGAAGAAATAACTGTACATTGATGCTCGCCGACTGCATTAATCACTTTTCGTGTTCCGTACATCAGTGTGTGTGACGACCGAGGTGACGACACTTCATCCAAACACGTAAATAAGTGATGATGCAAATGCTCGATGAGCAATCCACAAATGCCAGTATAGATTAGAAAACATCAAATATAAGTACAGTAAGTGCAATGCATTTTTATTACTTATAGGCGTGTAAATTTAATCATTGCTTATAATTGGAATTATATAATATTTAAGTAGTCGATTTCTCTTACAAATTAATATCATATTTGTGGAGTTCAAGGGATAAACGGTAGTGAATTGTACAATAATAATTACATAAGATACGCAGGTCTTAAATACTCTCTTTCTTAATTGTGCTGGATGAGATGCTTGCATAAGAACAAACGTAAAATATTATACATATATATGCATATGTCATTACCTATACATTCTTTAATGTAAATTAGTAAATATTCCATTAATTAAATATGTTCTATTGCAATGGAATTATTTTTAATCAATTTCATTATAATATTACTTTGGTATAATATTACCATTATATTATTAACTGTCATTATTATCAGTATACATAATATTATCATTATTAACTATTAATGGTACTTGTATTAGAAAACATTATAATAATTATTATAACTTGTTTAAAAAATCTATTACAAAATTATTTACCATTTTGAATCAAAATAATGACCGCAAATCTTTGAATTAATTATTATGAATTTCTTTATTGTAATCAATCTATTGTCGTTATGTCGACAAGTAAACAGTCAATAATGGTCTTCCCTAATTGTTTTCCGATCAAAAATTTTCTTTTGTTCGAAAAGATCGAATACTTTTATTACGGATCCGAATGTTCATGATAAGATAATTGACGGAGAACAGATTCATTTTAATCGAAGACTTTTTCAAATATTACCGTAATTTTCTTAATCACTTGTAATCACAATCTTCTCAAACAGTTCATTATAACGAGCTATTCTCATGTTGAGCGACATCCCACTCCGATTATCCATGAAGTTCATTAATACGCAGTCATGCTATTAATGAACTAAAATATTATGGTTGGATAATTATGTGTTAGATCTGACATAACAGTCATGAAAAACTATGTCAATAAATCTGTGTACCATACACGTGTTTTTGTTCTATTATAACTATAATTTAGCTTAATGTATCGTTTATCACCTTACGTTTTCATTAAAATTCTTTGAGCGTTTCGTTGTGTTCGAAATATGTAGCACATTTCGAATTTTTTGACGGTATTCGTACTGGTATGTGCCTTCTTTTACTATTTTGTAATCTTAAGCGGAAAGGTTTCCGCTGTAGCAGTTTATTCGGTGACTGCAACATGACTGGCGCATTGCCAAAAATTACTTTGGATGTATATTGTCCAGCAAGAAAAAGGACGATTGATGAAGATAAATATATTGAACACACACACATGCGCACACACACACACACACACACACACCGAATCTCAATTATTCTAAATACAGCAAAGTATTGCTATTTGTAAGAAAAAAAATTACTGATAGATAAATATCAATTACTTTAGAGAATGTAAATACTATAAATAGGACTCTGATTGAAACATTAAACTTTATTAATAAAGATACAAATATATAATTAGGAATCGTAATTAAATAGACACAGAGCCAGAATTGTAAATCACACCTTTCAATCCTGAAAAACTCGAGGTAGCAGTTAAATCTTGATTTATGAGCAGATATTAAGTACGCATCAAATTAGCTGATGGCGCTGCCAACACATACACGCGGTCTGTCATCATCATCTTCGTCAATGTCAAATTTTCTTTCGCTTTATGATGAAACACGCGTCTTTGACTAAGAAAGTGTTGAAGTTTGTTTGGAGAAAAGTCTAAAACTCTCGAAAAGAATAACAAAGGTAGTAGTATATAACACTTTCCTTACAAAATCTACGTATATATTTATTGATACTCATGAATGTCCTATGATTTCCTTGACTTCTTGTCTTGGAAGACAAAAACAAAGCGACAAGAGACATACTGAAGAAGCTTAAATAGCCGCTAATTAACGAGAAACTAGGAACTAGCTTATATAGCTTATTATGTTTGAAAATCCATTTGGCGTATCATTTTATTGTCAAACAAAAAAAATCAATTTTCTCTGAAACCAATCCTTTCAGTTGTATGTACAAATGTATGTGAGTAATTAAATAAATATAATAATTAAATTTTTACTGTTCAAATTGCTTTAATTAAAAAAAAAGTATACAATATAATTAATATAACTACAACAAATGACGAAATAACTGTTATTGCAACAAATTTTTATACAAATCTGAAAATTAGATTGAGTATTTAAGTAAATAAGAATTAAAAATTGCAATATATTACAGATTCATTTTTTTAATCCAAGATATATGATTCTAAACGTATTTTTTGTTCAATTTTACGTATGCCTATTTAATTTATGCGTTTTAAATACCACAGCAACTTCGTTAACATAATATTTAACATAATATGTATACAATATTCACACTTGTCAACATTTTGTCATTAAATTTCAATTCTTTTATTAATCATATATTCATGCAAGTTCATTCGTATTCACCGGACATTACGACACATGTAATAGCGGGCAAAGAATCCTGTTTATTTTTGACTGAATGCGTGCTTGAAATTTTTGAAACGCTCATACTCCTCAAAATTGGCCAATCGTCAAACAAACTATTTGAACGAAGCGTAAATAGATTCTCCCCTTGTCGTCTGGTAGTGCCATCATTTACAATGTGACGCTAAAATTCTCGTGAATTGGCCCTAATTATTTAATGCACGATTGGGGATCGTGAAAATAATAAATATCATTATACTTTAATTTTCATCAAATTTAAATAATTTTTATTGAAAATAGACTGCTTTCCTCGTATTTTAAAGCCAATTTTATTTCAATCAAATATCTACCCTTTGTAAAAGATGAAAAATCTACGTAATAGAAATTAAAAAGAGTCATCATGATTATCAATTAAGAAATTAATAAGTGACAGTCTCTTGGAGGTGCACAAATACTTCAAATAAAAAGGGTCAAGGCTACAATCTTGTTCTGTCGCAGGACACGTCTGAGCGACGTATCTAAGGTGAATTCTGAATAATCTTCCTATAGGAATATCCGAAGTTCATAGTGCACGATATTCAAATAATGTTTTGTAAACATGACTTCTATTCGATCATATTAATCAATCATATAATCGTGCACCATCATCTTGCGAATAAATTATATTTTGTGCACCGATAAATATTATATCATTTAATGATTCAAGATCTTAATTTGATTATTACGGCATACATGACACTTCAAAGTATAGCATACAGTTCTAATATAAACAATTATAGCACTTATCATAATATTATTTTTTTATATAGTTTTTATATTTGAAATCCAAGAACTGCACTGTTTGTTGAAAAACTGATTAGTTCAAGCAATTGCACAGTAAGCATTTGGAAACATACTAATTACAAAAATAGTTGTATGGTATCACTCGATGACTCTATTGGGTAACGTTGAACAAAACTTACAAGAATAATGCACATGAAAAATGTCGTATTAGTTTTATACTAGTGCGCCATTATTCTGACATCATGCCAACACAGAGGGAAAAAAAATGCGCAAATGTTTATCTTTATGGCTACTATATAAGTATTCGTAACTTCTTGCAATCACAATTATCATATATAAAAAGTAAATCGCGTAGCACACGGAATCGCAGTTCTCAGTATAAAAATGTCGGTAAAAGTAAATTAACTGGCATAAAAGAAATAAACATATAAAAACTTTCCCAATTTTTACAATTGATTCAACAAAACCAAAATAAATAAACGATTAAATAAAAAAAATTAAAGTTATACTCTAATTTCTTTCCTATTAATCACAAATTTTTAAAAGAAGAAATATACAGAGACATACACAAAAAATTGTGTCTGTAGCGATAATATTGTATACCGGGTGTAACATGCGGGCCACTATCTTCAGAAATGTATTTTACTTATCAAAATGAGCAAAAGAGTTCATATAAATTGTATGCCCGCAAAATACATCGTTACACTCATGCTTAAAGAGACACGAAGAATAGTTTATCATTGGTTCCCTGGTATCTTCATGGTCCTGGGGACATCAGAAAAATAAATTGTGGCCTGTTGACAACATTAATGAACGGATTCAATGAAATACGCAACACACCGGAAATTACGTGAAAGGGTGCCAGAAGATCGCTAAGAAGATAAGTGGAGCGGTGTATTTTGGCAGGGGGCGGTCACTTTAAACATTTGCTTTAAGATTTTTTTATTTAATCGTATTTTACCGCAGAGCTATTGCGAATATCACAGCGGCTGCAATCACGTAATATCCGTTCGTCACTATCAGAGCAAGACTAGTCTTTCAAGTTACCAGCAACACTTTACTTTGAAATAAAACACGCTGCTTTGAGAAGGTAAATTAATATACTCTTGGAGTCTGTTGTTAGTCATATGACTTACATACGGTAGAGGAATACATTGAAATAATATTCTCCAATGTATAAAGTTACAAATAATGAGAAACGTACAAATCTCATAAAGTACTAAATATTTACAAAAATCTAAACCGTATTTAAATAAAAATTGATATTTTCTGCGATTATTTTTGCATATTGATTAGCTTTCATTGACAGTTCTTTAAATGATTCGGTTTCCTCGACCATTAAATCCATAACCGTGGAACATGAAGTCACCACTTCGTAACAAATTCGTCTGTAGATTTGTAATTCTCTATCATCGTCAATTGCTGTACGAAATTTTTTACGAACGTCCTCTAAACACTCTACTCGCAGTTTATGTAGTTTTATTTGCTCATCTCTTTGTTCTTCAAAACCTGCTAAATATTTGTATGCATCCAAAATTTTAAGTGTTATCATTGCATATATTTTAATGTTCCTGTCTGCAGTGAAATATTCTTTCGCTGTTTTTAGTAGTTTCAAGGTTTTTTTAAAAACCGATTTGGCATCAGCAAGATTTAATATACATGTTTTTGTGATCTCAACATTTATATATTCTTCTTCTGACAATGAGTCAAAAAATATTAAATTTGGCTCCTCAGATTTTATTTCTAATTCTGACACAAGATTATGTATCTCCGAAGATTTGTTTTCTTCACACTGTGAGAATTTTTCCACCCGCGGGAAACGTAAAAGAGAAACTCCATAGGAACCCCAAGATTTAGTACTAATGGCACGAACATAGATATAATTTTTAGACAAGTAAAAACTATCTGTCCCTTTCTTTTCTGCTGTTTTCAATCTATCTTCAACAAATCTGCGTATTAAATAATCAGCAATAACAATGTGACTTTTAGCTATAACGAAATGACCGTTTGCTGACAGATCGAATAAGGTTAAAGCCATATCAAGACATTTTTCATCAAACTTTGTTTTGCCAGATATCACGTCTCTCACTCGAATGTTTAACAAGTTATTCATGTATTTTACAAATATGTGCTTATCTTTCGGCCTTGTACGATATCTAAGTCCTAAGTCCTCTAAAGTTTTATGATGCAAAGTGTCCAAGATAATCCTAATAGGGTTCGATTCTTTTTCTTTATTACCAACAAGACTTGCTATGTGGATGGGATCGGAATAATTATCCTTCAGTGTATATACCATATATAGTTTTAATACTAGATTTAAGACATCAGTATCCTCCTGTACGATCCCTTTTTCATAAACTGAATTCATTTCGTTAAGTACATCTATATACTTGTCAATATATTTTTACGGTTTAACGCTTTTCCTTGTAACAGTAGTATACATTTTCGAAAATATCCGTAAGCGGTATTCGAATCGTCATGTTTAGAATGAACATATTGTAAGCCTATGTTGTAATAAGCTGCCTAAAGCAACAATATCATTAATAAATTTTGGATCCGTTGGAACATCGATTACATTAGGAAATAATACATGCATTCTCTCCTCCGTCGCTTTGATTTTGTTTCTCATTTTAGCAGGTGCAATGTCTTCATGCATGTACTTTATTTCAAACGACATCTGTAGAACGTCCAAAATTTTTTTTCTAATATTCATACTTATAGCGGGTTTCAGCCGGTATCGTTTCTGTATAAAGTATAAACAGTACGATAAGTATAACAGTAAAAATTGACGGTGAAAAATCATTACATGAACATCTAAATAAATTATTTATATGCGTTACCGAATTGATGAATTGCGCGTCTTTCTTCCAGTACTTGTCTGAGGAACGGGAACATTATTGCTCGATATTGATATAAAGACAACTACCAGTATAAATTTATAAATTTGTGTTCCGACTTGCAAACGTTCTCTAATCCTGGATGGAGAATTTCCATATACACGTGCTATGAATAGAAGTCGGAGGGGATTTACACCTCCGATAACCAATTAAAAGTTATATTTTATAGGGATAACATTTCTCTTTATCTAGGGTCCCTAGCGCGTTCTCCTATAAGATATCAAATTGCTTGCCGCGCGTTGGATACAAGTTTTCCACACAAAAAGAGGCATAACATTCCACCCAATGGCCGAAAGTGTCGAACTTATTTATTTATCGAATAATCTTTCAAAAGAGCTCGTTAGAATAAACATCTTTTTGATTATAAATTCTAAAAATTTATAATAAAGACGTAATATTACAGTTATCAAAAATAACTGGAGGGAATTATAATAAGATTAGATTTACAATTTAACCTATATATATATATATACATATACACAGAAAAAAAAAGAATATTCTTGATTTGAAAATATTTTTAGTTTCAACGTGGAATCTTGAAATGGGATTATAACGCATTAAACGAAAAAAATTTGCTGGAATAAAGTCATTATATATATATAGTTTCAACCGAGGTTTCAACCAAGAAAGAAATGTTGAAATAAAAAGAAGATTATAATAATCTTGCGTATATACGAAACAATCTACATCTTCTTGTAAAAATTTTAACTTTTTATTTCAATTTTGCTTTTCTTGGTTGAAATTATATATTATATAATGACTTCATTCAAGCAAATTTTTTTCATTTAATGCAATATAATCCCATTTCAAGATTCCACGTTGAAACTAAAGATATTTTCAAATCAAGAAAATTCTTTTTTTTCTGTGTATAACTCCGAATTATAATATCCATTTCAATTAAAACGTGTAACAAGGAGTAGATTGGTTTTGATCTCTAAAAATTTACACTACAATTTAGGTTTTGGGAATGCAATTTACGAATTTACTTATAAGAGAGTTAATTTTGCAAATGTTTGAATAAAAATAAGATTATATGACGCCGCCTGAGTAAAATTATTATCGTCAAAAGCAAATTGTTTTGTAGATTTAATGATATTGGTTAAGTTTATAGCACACCAAACACTTACCAAGCATATATATATAAGCGTCTTATTTACTATCACAGGTGTAGTCTCGCATTTCTCGTAGTCGGCACGCACAGCTTCCAAATCGCGTGACATCAGTTACGCCATATTCCGAATAACATGACTTTCGCAGTTAATTGCGGCTCGCTACATCGGCAAAGTGTTAATGATCACCGGTAGCACCTGTAGTACCACCGATCATTACGCCCAAATACCTCGGATCACTTTTGACAAGCGCCGAGTCAAGAGAAAGATTGCGTGATTCGCAAACATAAGGGATATATGGTCTATATCAACGTGCTGTTACATCGGTGCTCAATGTGAATAGCCCTGAGCTATACTCACACCATCTCGTCGCGTCGAGATACTCGCCGCATAGATTACATATAGTCTAAATAGAATCGTGCAACTATGAAGCTGAGCGGTGTAGCCGCAAGTCTTCATCATAAGCACGTAGAATAAGCAATTATAACCCAAGACATTATTATTGTCGCGCAAACTCACTAAGGGATAAGCTAGTAAGAAAAGGTATATCATTTTTTAAACAGATTTAATACGTTCTCTTAGATACTGCGTGATTCGGATCTGAAATTTTTTAATTTAAAAGGTCGAGCTCTCTCTTAAAAGACAAAATATAAAATTGGGTTCCTAAGAGTAGAATTATTCCATTAATTTTTTATTTATTTATTTCTACATTCGGCTTATTAACACATTAAAAATCGAACATAATTATTAACAGTCTCAAATAAAAAGACTATTTTGATTCTATATCATAGATATAGATATTACTATTTACTATATAATTATTTCGTGTAACAGATGAATGTACATCGCGTTGGTCCTTCTGGCATAACGGCCATTGTATTCAGCATTTCCCACACAAAAGAATCGAGTTGTCGATCTTTTACTGATGAAACACGCAAAAAGGGCAAATAAACATCCTTCTCATGGGATCAATGTCGTATTGCGTCGGTAGAGTAGTGAAAATTACTCTTCGAAGCTGCATCAGAATGTTATCTCGATCGAGAGAGAATGCTGGCGCCAAGTCACCGCTTTTGTATGTCCTTTTTCTCTTTCATCACCGTCTCTCGCCAGTCCAAACCGAAAGCGCGCGGCCTTTTCCACGACGCGATGCGGCGACCGCGTCGTTGTCGTCGTTGTTGTCGTTCGAATGTCACAACGACACGCATTCGTCGCATATAATTGCTCGCACCACGCATTGTTTCGTTTTTCTTCTTCCTATCCCTCGTGCTTTTCTGTCATCGGGGTTGCAGTTGGAGAACGCAAGCCTGCTGCCTGTCCGCGTGATATTTTCGTATCGCCTATTTATATACGCGAGAAGCGACTGCCAAGGTGTCCCGGTGCTCGTAGATGCCGAAGTTCGGGTCAGAGGACACACTCCGAAGAATGTCGGCAGGGGAAAAAGAAAGAAATATCCTGTGAGATACGTTTGGCGCGTGTGGTCTCGATTATAGTAACCTCGTTTTCTGTCGAGACACAATTTAAATCGCGACCAAGCGGCGCGGGCGCGCCAATATTTTGCGCTAATGATGTCGAAAGTAGAAACAAGGTGACTCTACTATAATACGATATACCATCAGGATTTATCCGGTACGCGGTACGTGTGTAATTAAAGGGACACGCGGGAAGAAGAATGTTCGCGCGAGCCGGAAGATTCTCCCCAGAGTCTCCGTTCCCTGCCGCTCTCCCGGGCGTTCGAAAGATTCCTAACAAACCTGTTTCGCCGTACAAACGTTAACGACTTTGTGGAGAATTTACGATTATGTAGGAAAGCGTGCCGTGTGCGGCTTTTCGGGACCGCAGCCCCGGGAAACTGGCTACTGCCGTTTGTCGAAGCCGCGGCTTATTACTTGTTTCGCCAACGCGGCTCTAGGAATAGCCTTAATGGTATATAGCGTGTACGCGCGTGAAGAATCTCGATATTTTATGGCGGCGATTATCGTTTAGCCTGTCCGTCGCGGCCAAATCGCACTACCGCGAGCGCGTCGCCTCTTATTTTCATCATTAGGCTGTGACTAATCTACCATATTACCGTGACGGGACGCGCCCGAAAGGCGTTTTATACCGAGAACCCTCGCGCGCTGCCAGGCTCTCCCAAAGTTCACACGTTACATATGTAAACGGCTGGGATGTGAGAAAAGTCATAATGTTGCAGCAAGCATGCGTTTCCACACAGCTGAAAACGCAATCGAATTTATAGGCTGTGACCAAAATAGCCGAATTCAATTATTTTCTTAAACGTAACTTTTAACACGAAAGCATGCAATATACTGTATTGTTACATAAAAATTTAAGGAATTAACGATACATTTTACATATGAGTTCTATATACTATCAGGTATAAGTTTTATTTTCTATGCATTAGCCTGTTATATAGAAACAGATTATATTATAAACATGTTGAGATTGTAAAAAGAGGTCATTAATTGTCTCCTGAATGCGAGAAAGCGCAATATGCAAAATGCCTTTAAGAGTTTTAGCTCTTTTACGGTCCGATTACTGAGAGTGACTCACCGTCTCAAAATACAACCAAACAATTCTTTCCGGATTATACAAATGATAGGCTACTTCCCACCGTTTACATTCGTTGGCTAATCCTGCTAAGACGTAGGCGTACACATTTGTTCTTCGCGGCTTTGTCTCGTGACATGATAATGGATACTTGAATAAACCTGAGTATGCATAATATATGGCTTGCGACATTAAAAAAATCTGCAAAAATTGGAAGATACTGTGAGAAGCTCCGGGACTTCAAAACAGTTATCCATTCGCGAGGAAGGCAACGAGAGAAGATGCAGACGAGAACATTAAGTAAAAAAACGACGAAAATATACGTATATTGATGTTCCATTTAGTTTGAATTTTGGGAAACCCGAAGAAAAGATGAAAAAAGGAGAGCAAAACGCGGATAATTTAGTAGGTGCCAGGTAGAATAATGAGTTTGCGAAGTTCTTTAAATCGCCAACGCGTTTCTTCAATTCATCACGGAAACGAGGATCTTTATCACGGGGAAGAACGTAAACATCATGAGACATCTTAGCACAAGGAGACCAATCACAGGGGCGAATTTCTATTAATTTCACCGTACTCCTCCGCAACTCGCTGTCCAATTTGTCCAACGATAATTGCTATAATTATCAAAAGTTATTTTCTCGTGCGACAACACGATATTAATTGTCTCCCTACGTCCTTCATTTCAGCTTCAATTAAACTTGCAGCTTGATTCAGTGTTGCCAAAATACTGGATAAACAAATTGTCGCGTCATGTAAAATTATTGCATTTTGCAAAAGAAGATTCGCTTCTCGAAACTAATTTCGCGCAAGTTTCGCGTGGACGCAAAAAAAGCTTCGCCGATAACGAGGTACATGCCTCCTGGTTTCAATCAACGGCCAGGGCGAGTCGCGAAATGTCCGTCAACGCTGCTCGTCGTCGCCAGGGTCGTGTGCGAGCAAAAAATGATTTGTCTGCTCGTTTACGTCACTCATCCTTCTCCAACATTCGTGCAATAAACGGATATCGAAGACGAGGAGAGCCGCGGGAGAACGAACACGATCGTCGGTTTATTATCTTATTATATTTCGCACGATAGAGCTATGTGTGTGTGCGCGTGTGTGTAAAATAGTGTACATATATGTGTGTTTGTACGTGCAGCCGCATGGTGAGGCTAATTGCAAACTAGCCGTTGTACGGGAAACGCAGCGGGGGGAACAGAATCTCTTCTGGAGCTACGGGATGTAGGATATTTCTGATCTATCAGTCAAGCAATCAGTTCGCGCTCGCTCTGCTAGAAAATACAACATAGCGTTGAAAGCCGGTAAGTAGCGGGATGTGTAGATGATGTCGAAATTGCTTAGATACGACATTCATTTTGCTACATCAGACTGTTCGGGATAGCTACTGAGGAATTAATAAGTGACTCTAGCGAGATGCCTGCCAGCGATATAATTATGTTTCTGATTAAAGCGAGGTATGCGCAATAATGCGGATGATTGTTATGGCTACCTGAAACCGATTGCTGATGTTTCCAATTAAAATTTTATCTTTTGCCGACGCTACGTTCGCACGACATTCAATTTTCAGTCTCGTTGATAGAAAGAATTTGATGTATTTAATTGTATTCGATAGATATTTTGTACATCGACGAGATTGCTGTATATTTAATCAGTAATCACACGTTATTCAAAAGTTACTACTGCGCTAACGTATCATTAACACGGTTAAATATCATCGATTATTATCTACCTACAGCGATGTTGAGATGAGCATCCTCTTCATTTGCCCATGAATCGTACGTTTCTTTCCCACGTGAGATTCTTCGAAGAGAGTTTACTTTAATACTCAAACGTAGCGACAAAATAGTGAAGAGAGAAAGAGAAAAAGAGAGAAAACGCAATGACGTTACCAAAATTAACCTTGAGACGGTGCCAAAATAATTATTTCTCCTCTTCTCTACGCACACACAGCCGTGCTCGTGTCTCGAACTCGTCTATTCTTTTCGGCAAAATCATATCCCTATCACACCTACTAATCTGACACATTCCACGATGGCGATCACACGTCCAAGGTCGCCCAAGGATAAGCGCTGAGCGAGGAGGCGCGTCACACTTCCGAAAAAATGTAAATCAACGACAAGCTCGTATATCTAAGACAGTTTCACGAGAAGTAATCTGGCTTGATGCTGAAATTCAAGCCGTCTAAACGGGCAGTATTGCGCGCGAGCGAAAGTAAAACACATGTTGAGCCAATCAACCGAAACCGGCTGTAACTCGATACCGCGAGCAACATTTCTGTACTTTAACGGCTATTGAAAAGCGTTGCCTTGTCTATTTTCTCACTTCTTTGAAGAGTGCCGTAATGGCCGGCCTGTCTCTCCCAGTTGACATTCTAATGCCGCGCAGATAAATTGGATTAGTTGGGACTGGCCGGGCTCCAGCGTCGAATGGCTTGATTAATATACCGGTAATTAGTTACCGCTGCAACCGCGAGTTACAGATATTATTATGCTAATTACGTCGGCGACGTTGAGTAATAGGTTGCACGTGAAGCAACGGACAAGAAGCGAGCGCGGCCCACGTTCTCGCCATTTGTGGTACCACTGTTCCATCGAACCTTTGGAAGCGAACAGGCGACCTTGAAAAATATCGAACGTATGTACAAAAGTGAAAGGATCCGCCGATCGTTTTTTTTTCTTTCACGAGCTCCTTATATGCAAATTGCAGTATTTGCCGAGGAATGTCGGGTATACGTTTGTTTAATACAATTATATGTGCAATCGTTGACGAATGGCTGAGAGATATTACCGCCACGAAGCTTCTAAACGCTTTTATTGCTCCGCCGCTGTCGGTAAACCATTAACTATTAATAATCTATTTGCGTCATTGTTCGTAAATTATACAATGAAACGTTCCTTGTTATTTTGATCCTCACACCTTGCTATATAAAACGGCGATTCTCAAACATAACAGTGCACCTTTAAAGTGCACATCGATCGTTAACTTCGGCAACTTGTATTGAAGCTATAAGCTAGTCACAGATATGTGCAATCGTAAAGGTACGTAGGCGTAAAAGAAAGTGATTCCTTAGCGATTAGAGCACACTCGTACTTGCTCGCGATATGTGTCCGAATTAAATAGTTATACCACTAAAATTCATGATTATTATATGTGCATTTTCTGTTAAGCAATCATTACATGTGTTTTATGAAAAAACGTAGCTCCAATAATTGCGCTCATCCGTTACTCCGTCTGTAAAACGCACTGACAGACATACATATATAGGCATAGATAACGTATGCGTATTTCAATAATATTCCCCTAACAGCTGCCGTTGTGTGAGAAAGGAGTACGCTCTCGGGGCAGAAAAGAAGTTCGAAACAATTATCCAGACCAGACCTGACGGACGGAGAACGAATGTTCAGCGTTCAGCCGTGAGCTGAAGCACGAAGCGCGGGCTCTTAAAGAGGGAGGCAAAGAGGGCGAAGGCACGGCAACAAAAATGATTCGGCTCCGAGTCCGACCGGAGCGCGGAGGCTTGAACTTCTTACATGAGTTCCCGCCAGTATTTACGATCGTGTCGACGAGGAGACGCTCGTTGAGCGGAGATCCGCGTCGATTCGAGAACAAGAGATCCTCGGATTCGGCGAACACGCGGGCGAACGGCCATCGGCGATGCGGGAAGAAACGATCAATGCGATCAAAGAGCGATCAAAGTGTGTGCGCGGGAGCCGCGCACCAAAATTCTCTCTCGATCGCAACCGCAGAATCGAGTCTCGTCGCGACATCAGCTGCCAATCTTCGACCGCATTTGTTCACTTCTTTTACGTTCGGTCGGCACACACGCTCCATTCATGATCGAATTTCATGATCGAATTTCATGATCGAATTTCATGATCGTTACAAATGTCGCACGAGTGTCATATTAACGCACGAAGAATAGGTAAAAGATGTCTTAAATATTAATGTACTGATATTTAATATTCAATATAATCGTTCAAAATTACATTGTAAAAAATTAAGTGATAAACGCAACTAATAAAAATAAATAATAAAATTTAATAACAAACATGTTTGTGTATTAATAGCTGTTTGTTGATTAATATTTTGATCAATATCTAAAATATTGGAACGTAATAATTCTGGAATAAAATAAAAATGATGAAAAATCTCGTCATATAATTACTATACGAAGAGAATCTAAAATTTAAAATAATCCTTGTATTTTCTGGATTATGTTATAAAATCGTAATTTATTCAAAGCGTTTTCGTATATATTTTGTATAATATATACAATAATACTAAAATAATAGATTATTTCTTTTGTAACTCAATAATTATTTGAATCATATTATGTAATATAAAAATACTTATAGCAAAATATACTAAAAATATATGTATAGTATATATTTTGTATATTACACACACTTTCCGTTTTTATGCGATCACGTTATCATGTAACCAGATTATTTTTTATATTTTACACGACAAAAGGGGATCGGATATAAGTCGAACCTATTTACAATGAAATTGATCCCATAAGTTTTTATAGTGGTAATTGACTTTTAATCGGTTCCAATAAGCGGCTATGAAAGTACGTTCCGCGAGAATGAAGCGATAAAGTGGGCCGGCACCCATTCCAGATCAACATCTTCGTCATTACCGTCATCGCCCCTACCACCGCTGACCATCATTATTATCATTATTTTCCTCATTATCCTCATCATCATCATCGTTATCAATTGATGCATTATCCGCTGCTGTGAGGTATCTTTTCTTGTCAATCCGATAAATCGCAATCTCATATAATTAAGCGACATTATCAAAAAGTAATGCAACATCAGTTTTTATAATGATAAAACATTCTTCTTCTTTTATAGTTGATACCTCTCGCAAGGATAAATCTGCAGTTTTGAAGGAAAATCTCAAATATTACGGGCCAACCTCTTAGCTTTTATTTCAATCTCGAATATACTCGAAGCAATCTAATTTTCAGCTCACATCGTGAACAATAGAATTGAGACAATAGAAGAGAACAGACATTAAAAATTTCATTATTGTATTCATATTAAAGCGTAAATATGTGAATATAAAATTTTGTAATGGAATAATGGAATGTGTAATGGAATGTATAAAACATTCTTCTCGTCTAAGACACAGAGGTTCAATAAAAATATACATCAGATCTGATTCTAGTTCCTGGAAACGATCAAAGCTAATTAGATCTACATTTTTTCAGATAGATATCTTTAATCCCTTTCGTCTGATATCTTTGCGAATCAATCGTTTTCTGACGTCATTGAGTCAACTGAAGAAAAAAAGGTAATCGATGGATATACGCGTATAGATATCCCAGATCCTCAAGCTCATGTTCCGGGAGTATGGAAGACGTTGGATGCCATGAGTTCTCTCAACAATCAGAAACCTGTTTCCAGAGTAAAACCTCTCCGGCTTAAACCTCTTTACTGTTCGTTCCTTCTTTTCTTTCTCGTCGTCTTCCTTTTCCTCTCGCTTTCGCCCTTCGTTCCACCCCCTTCTCCAGACGAGGAGGTTAGATGAGGATCGCCCCGCGTTCATCAATCATCCATTGAAACGTAACCCGTAGCGTTCTATAATTAACGACCTCGCTACAAATTTCGAAGAGGTCCCACGCCCAAACGAAATCTGGCCCGCTGAATGTATCCCTCCACTTTGAGATACGTGCCAGATTGACGCGAAACCGAAGACCAGATTCTCTTACCCCGATCTTTTTTATCTGTTACAAACTTACAAACGCCTCCTTGCGGTACATTTACGCGTGTACTTTGATTTCTCCAGTTTTGATGCAAATATCAAATATCGTCGTCGACGATATATTTTTATTGGTTAAAGAGTGATGCGGAACCTTGAAAATCGACGCTATTTATAAGTGTTGAACAATTCCAACAATAACAAAACCGTGACGAGTTACGAAACGTATTTGCGTCCGGGCATAACATATATACACGCAAAAAAATAAAGCTATGGCTCAAATGTTGTGCCGCGCGTCTTTGGATATAAAGATTATTGCATTATATATCCTGGAAAAAATTGCGCAATTCATAAAATGCTATTTAAAAATTTATAGTGAGACGTGCTAAATAATATGTACGTTCTCAAATTATCTGTTTCTCCTAATTCGTGTGTCATTGCGCATCAGCGTGATTCACTACCAATGGTTACATTATGCAAATAATATTTCATCAGCTGAACGTAAGTGAAATTGCCACTTATAATAGTCGTTTCGCGTAGCAATCTGCCGATGCTAACGTAACGCGTGTCACATACATTCTCGTAGAGAATATATTGGTCATGATAAACTTCATCGGCCATGATAATCTTTATAAACTGCCGATGGTTTAATGTTTATCTGCTCAGGTTTGGTGAAGGGGTATATTCATAGCAGATGAATTAAAATGTTTCTCGATCGGGCGAATTATGTGAAAAAGGTTCCCCGATCAGATTCAACTCAGATATAAACACGCTTTCAATAACTTAAAACCAGCTTCGCGTGATTGACTAACCCGAAACGCTAATTTAAAGCAATCGCCGTAATGTTATAAAAGTAGTAAAATTTGTGACTGCAGGGTTACGCATGCATGGCGCCATGTCGGAATGTGAATTTACTGTGTGTAAAGAGGATTGAATCCTCTTTAGATTGCAGCAATGTCGCTTCTGGAAGTGCTCGCGAGCTGCTACAAAGAAATTAAAGAGAATGTTTGTAAGCGCATTAGTTAGACGTGCAATGCTTGACCGAATTGGAAGGTGAACCGCGAGACCGCGAGATGTGTGATAAAATAGCATCACATGTGGCAACTGAGTTTTTCGAATATAATAAAGTCAAAATGACCATATAATTATTATAAATATGAGAAGTGGACATGACACAAGTCTTCATGCATTAGAATAAAGCAATATAGTATAAATTGGAATGTTTTTTTTTTTAATGTAATATATAGAGTTTTTCCTAATTGCGTTCTATGTATTTCAAACAGATCATATTTAATTGTATGATTGACTGCGCACATGAATTAAAAGAATTTTAATAGGACTCACGAGACTTGAAATCAGCCTGTCGAATTACCAAATCGCCGCGGCGAGGCTGATTAACGATCACGGACTCATTCCGGATTTGCCGGACTTAATCGTATTAAGTCTGGCGTTGGGAAATCTACAATAACAAATTGACCACGAGGTTTATGCACTTTCACCAATGGCAATGCGCTCTCCAATCCTCTTCGCAGCCCTTTTCCTATAATCCGTTAATCATTATCATCGTACATGGAACTGCGAGACAAGAGGCGGGATATATTATGAAACCGGTAACCGGATAATTTCATGAAAACTGGTCGAACGGGTTAAAAACCGGCCCGGTTGACGATCTCGGACTAAACAGGCGCCAAACTGGATTGGACTTGTTACTCTCTCAGAAAACGAAATCTCATCGACGTTGAATTAAAAATTTCATAATGGTAGTCGGACCTATAGAGCGCAAAGACATATCTATTTTTCATCTTTGTTAAGTCAACGAATGTCCTTAAAAAAGCTGTAACATTGTTGTGGCGAATTAATTTAACGAATTATTTTCATTCCAGGTGATAATGTAGTAACTATACTAGCTCAAACAAAAGTCGATCTTCGTTGCTTTGATATATTGCTATAAGTAAAATGTATAAATATATAATAATACTATTTGAATTTACGTTTATTACAAAATTATTTATTTAAATAATTTCATAAGAATTTTTGCACGCTATATACTACGAACAAAGAAAAAAACAGCGATGGTGAAAAGACAATTTCTTTTAAGTCTAAAGGGGTCGCGAAAATCGAGCGGGTGGATAAACGCGCGGCATTGTGTTCGCTTCATCGACTGACCGATATTTGCCCAGAGTCACTCTGAAAGTATAGATTAACGATCCGTAGGGTGGACCGAAGGGTAGACCAGAAGAGATTACTAAGCGAAGGCTAAGCGCGTGATGCAGGTAGTCGCAAGGGGAACCGCTGGAAAGAAAGAACAGAGATGATGATTCCACTTCAGAAACGGACGAAAGCCTCCAACGGTATAGTGGTGAGTTAAGAGGGCCTGGAAAGCATCGACTGTTCTGCTTGAGACCGCCGTTATATCTCTGAAAGCGGGAGTACATTCTAATTCGATCGGTTTAGATATGAATCTACAGGGTGTTCTCGCTATACGATCTGTAATTGCAGACATTGTTCTGGCATTATAATGCCAGAATATAACAGTTTCAGCATTTCTATTCGTATACCTATTTGTCTTCCTTAGTAATTGTACAATTAAAAAGTTCCATATATGAAAAATGTTTGGCTTTTATTTAAATTTTTATTTTACTTTATTTTCAAAAACCAGAGATGTATTTCTACTTACAGCAACTTTATGCAAATAATAATTTTACAAAAAAGAAATTTTAAAGAAAAATTTTGTTATCTTAATTAACAAGTGCTGAACTATCGTAGAACAATATTGATAATAATAACAACTTGCATTTGAATGCGTTACTAAAAAATTGTGAATGAAAAGTAAAACACCCAATATGTCGTGAGGATAAAGGCATCAAAGAAAATCAAAGCCTGCAGGTATTACGCCATAAATCGGGTATGAGATGTTTGAAGGAACGATTGTTTCGGATCGATTCTTCTTCGAGTGTCAAAATGAAACTCTTGATGTCTGATCGATTCTACCATGAAGCATCAGCTCGTCGTTCCTTTCAAACTACTCCACAATAGTATAATAGAAGCTATTCATGTTGAAAAGTCCGTTTGCGATTCTTACATTCTTAAATCCTTAATTTTGCCTTAAGTCTTGCCTCTCTCGAATTTGAATACTTTGTACGCACTTGATTATGTTTTTTTGTCAATTTTTCCTTTTTCACATATACTAATCGACAATAATCATTATAGCTAATATCTATAACTTATATAAAGTATAGAAAAAGCATATTTTATTTTTGTTTAACGGACAAAAGAAATAAAAATTGTATTTTGTCACAGAAATTAAAATAGCAGAGATTGAATAGATAATAACGAATTACCGGATAATATTATTAAAATAACAACAAAAACAACATTATATTTTTCCTGAATAATTTGATTCCAGACACTGACGAAAAATATCAGATCCATCATCATATAGCGGACTAATTAATAAAAAAAAAGTATTCTACATATCGTACTGGAAAAACAGCATTTACGCAAAAAATTGAAGAGTAAACACATTAAAAGAAACAAGTCGAAGTATATGGCTGCAGATAGGCAATTAAGATTGACGAAGACATGCATGCGCAAAGACAGAAGTATTTCTATGTCAGTCCTCTTCATTCTTTCATCTATTCACTCTATATTTATCTTTTTTTTTTTTAAAGCAAGACGCTTTCAGAAATCAATCCTGGTCCGTTTTGGAAGAATGACAGGAATGCGCGGAATTGCATAGTATTTGACATTATCCGTAACTCTATCGCCTCTTTAACGAAGTCGATGTCGAATAGCTATCATTTTTTTTTATTTTATAACCAAATGTATTTTCCGATAGACTTTTAAGTCCGGACGGACAGTACAAGTTTGTAATATAAAAACATTACAATAAAAAAATATCTTTTATTCTTTCATAATTGCTCATCATATGCGCAAATCGTGTACAAATCGTGTGTGTGAATAAATCCAAATATAGAGGTGGAACAACGGATGGATAATTATATACGGAGAATAGACATATTAATCAAAGCATATTATTTGTTATACAATAATACCGAGCCATCTACGTGCATAAATATCAGAAATAACAAACGGCAATGAAACGTAGATAAAATTAACAAGCATGAATATCTATCGTTCCGATTTCGTTTCATTTCATACAACGCTGCAAATGAATAATGCGCGCCGTGAAAATTGTCCAATGGGTAACGTGGCTTACAAATCCTCTTAAAATGCATTATATAAATCAAAATCCATTTTTCAGGCAAAACATATTTTTCGAGCGCGGCTATTCAAAGCGATTCTCTGAGCCATTTATGCATACATTCGTCGATCGCAAATAACGCCGCGCCGCGCCGCGGCCCCGTGTACCCGCAAATATCCCCCTCGCATCGAACACGATATAAACAGGTAGACAGGGTTTGTAGGAAAAGAGCACAGAGAAGAAAGAGGAGAAAACGATCCAATAGTCACGACCCTTCCCGATCGATTAATATCACTGCAATAAACGTCATTGCACATCGAAAAGGGGTGGTTCGCCCCACGGCGAACGCGATTCTCGTGTCGAAAAATATATACCTCTCTATTTTACAAAACACGCAACAGCACACGTAACCCTTTAGTCGCGCGGCTCCGACTGCGTTCTTCTTTTGTGACGAGAAAAGCTAAACGATGGAGGATCCAACTGTGTTACTTGTCATAATATGTGAGCAAATCAGCGAATAAAATAAGTCAACTTTTCACGTAGGTTATAATATATCTAGAAAAAATAGAATAAGTCAGAGATTAAATCAGATTAGAGATTTCAATTTCATGAATCGTTGCGCCGGCAGACGTTCTAACATTCATTGCTGCTATAACTACTTCGATTATTAATCTCACGATTGCATCGGCTTCGACAAGCGTTACAAAATCTCTCTAGATTCTGCTTTAATACTTTGATTATTAGCAGCGATCTTCTCCAAGGACACGGGGGACTAAAATATCACCCGCTCTGTTTTCCCGTAACACGCACATATTATATGCGAAGGGACACATACAATAGAAACGTTCACGTACGTTGCTCGCGTGGATGTAAAGTACTCCATGGGTATCGATGGCGTATCGATGGATCCCCATTGTGATCAGCCAGGGAGCAACGAAAGGGGGATCTCGATAGCCTGGCGCGTATAGAGCAGGTAACACGTCGCTGAGGTAGGATTGTGCCCCGACAGCGATTGATACGATTCGAGTCGAAATCTCGCGGTCCATTGTCGGTTTGCTTTTTGCCGCCTCTTATATGCGCGACTTCGATTGTGTACCACCGGCCGCATTCATCCACGAGTGGAAAGGCGATTTCTCATCCGCGTAACGGGGTAACGGCGGAGTACAATGCGGCCGGCGAAATAATAAAGGGCGCACCGCGGTAGGAAGGAAAACTGTGAAGGAGGGAAAACTCTCGCCGAGACGAATATAAATCAGCGAGAACGCATTTTGCGTGCACGCGCCTCGCGTGTGACGCTCGTTAAACGCCGAAGTCGCGAGATGTTCGCATCTTGAAAAAAATTGACTTTTTTTTTATCACTAACATGGATTGCAATTAATGCATTTCAATGCATAAATCGGTAACAAGGGATCAGGGAACTTGTTTGGATCATAACTCAAACTTTTCCTTTTCGTTCATTAACGTACGTAATGGTACGTGAGAGAGAAATTGCAAAATCGATCGATAATTTCACATCGCGACGCTTCTAAAAATGAAAATCAAAAAACGCTCAAGGATATATGTATAAAGGATATGCAATGACATGCTTGATTACCTCTACTTTCGCCATGTAAACAGCAAGATTGATGTTGTTAACCTATAATACGTTAACGACGTATTAAATTTTCCTTTGGATCATTGCGAATTGACTTTACAATTTCGACATAAATAACGCTCTATTCGTCCGGTGTGTAAAAATTTACACGATCAATAATGACATTTTTGAAATCGATCAAATTAATGTGTGTTACTGCTTGTAGCACAGTCATTTGTATATCGTACTAAATTAAAAGCTGACGTTAATAACGATGTATGTATATACGATTGCAATATTTCATATTTTTTGGAATAAGCGAATGGCTTCGGCGGTAACGGCGCCAGAGTTGAATATTTCACATTATCGAACATCCTCTATATAGACGGTATTATTGACAGATGATAACGGCATTTCGACATTATTCAAATCGACATCTTCGCTGCTTGCTAGTTTGGTGAATTAGAAAGTATTAATGGTGCCGTTTGACCGCGAGACTTAGCTATTTAATCTTTCAAAGGATTTACGGAGTCACGCTGTTAAATACGTAATTGGAGGACTAGTAAACTACGGACGTTTTCTATATATATATGATCAATAGCGACATATCACGGAAAACTTATAATTATATTATTATTATACATATTACATTATATATAAATTCTGCATTGCAAATAAAATATATATGTTTCCGATCATTTAGTTATATTAACTTCAATTGAAAATGAATACGGATACAAATGTGCAAACTTGCGCAATAAAATGCGGAATTAAATTGAAAAAGAAAAACTGAATAAATTAGAAGTTAAAAACTAAAGTTTTTATCTATCAGTACATTTAACTATACATGCGCCTTTTCATTCAGAAATAATAGAAATATAGAATATAGAAATGACATAATAAAATAACCAGATTATAATTGTTGGACGAGATTTTACAGCAAGGTAGAATTTCTCGTGGAGAATTGAGTCGTTATCGAACAGCATGTACGCCAATGTTGACGTCGGGATGACCCCTGGTGCTCATCACTATCTCTCTCTCTCTCTCTCTCTCTTCCTCTCTCCCTTCTCCCCCTGCTTCTCTCTCTCTCTCTCTCTCTCTCTTTCTCTCAGCCTATATTAGCCTGCCTCGCTCTTTGCGTCGATCTGTCGATAGAGGCAATTAATGCGACTAGCTTTGATTATCCCCACTGCTCATACAGACAGCGACTTCACATAGCTGTGCAAATAAAGCAGTTTATTTATACGCATGCAATTAAGTTGGACATACACCGAACGCATCTGCGCGTCTATAGTTAAAACTCAAGTGTATCTCAAGCGCAGTTACTTATTTATACACATCTGCTAGAAATACAGTCTAGCTTTGCGATAACATTCACAGAGATGCACACATCACGCTTGTGCCGTTACGTCAACGAACTATTTGGTTTTTTTAATCAAACTTTTACTTCCTATTTTTTTCTTTAAAGAATTTGCAAATAACAATAAGCTTTATCATGTGGCCGTAATGTACGCGCGTTTCTACTCTAATAATTTTATTGTTAATTAATTGTTAAATTAATCATATAAGAGATAATAATTAATTAAATTCATATACAAGTAAATGTACGAGCTTTGTATAAAAAGTTTATATTTTAATAAAAAATTATATTACCTAGTGGTTATTTAAAACAGTATTTCATAAGCATTTTTCACAAATGGTCTGTCCATAAATAAATTTTATTAATATTTATTGAGCTGTACATTGTTCAGATCACCATTTAATTATAACTTTATAAACAATTATTTCAATTGCAGTTTATACAATTAACACAGTACTCACTATTTAAAGTATTTTAAAGCAAAAAATAAAAACTAATATAATAATTTTTAGCTTCATTTGTCGCCCTTTCGCAATTGTTTCTTAACGTTTTACGTATAATGAATGGTATTTTTAATACGACGTCAACGTCATTAAATAGCTTTATTAGCAAAGTTTATTAATGTCTACTCGTATATAAAAATAGCAAACTACTATATATGGAATTCGTATGACGTAATTATATCTTGTGATGGAACAAGCAAAGATATGAAACTTTAAATTTTTCTGTCGATTTATATGCTATCTATGACAATTGTGCTATAAGAACTCCCTAATTACTCGTTAGAAAGGTTGCCAGTTTCTCTCGATAAAATAATTATGATGACCTAACGATTAGTTCGAGCGTATAGAAACGTTCTTGAACTGTTTCGAGATATATTCTAGAAATATCCTCGTCGTTTAATTACCATGCGCGGCGCCGCATATAGCTTCATTAGTAAGTCGTGCGAGCCATATAGTTCACGTTCTTACGAACCACCATTCATAGTCACCTTCGTGACTACGCTATAAGCGCGCGCGACGGCGTTGATAATCACCATCGCTTATACTAATTAACATTCGAGAGCAAGAATTATCTGCTCGAAACGACAGTCTACCTTCGAGATTGCGCATTGACGCTGTTTCGCAGCGTCAAGGAGAATTTTCGATCGAGCGATCGCTGAAATATCGGTATGAAATCGCAATAGCAATGGGACCAAGTTCAATAATGCTAGACATCTCCTTGCGTTTCATGTATATAATGTACGGTATATTATAGCCTTTGAGCTGGTGGCGCGGACACCTAGATCATCATCGTCAAATGTTCAGTAGCATTTATAAATACATATAATTACAATGATTGAAGCTGAAAAGTCCATTAGGCGCCGCCGGCGCGCTTCAATTAATAATCAAGTATCAATGATTATTCTTACTTGCATCTCGTATGACCGTGCTCGCAATTAAGCATTTTTTTTTATATTTTGATACAAGTGTTAATTCGAAAAATTGAAATTATTAAGTAGAGCACTTTAATTAGAATTTATTTTAGAAGATTTATAGTAAGAATTAAAGCTTTTATTTTACTTCTGATGAGATTACGATGTGCAAACAATATAAAAATTTAATTAGCATTACATAAATTATATGACTCTATATAGAAAGGATAAAATAAATAAATAATCCCTCTCTTTTTCATGTAAATATATTAATATTTTTTCAGATATTAAAAAAGAATACATTCAGCAAAATATCAAGCAAAAACTTTTATTTAAAAAGTTATTAATAGCATTTATATACATCATATATACATATAGTGTATGTTACGTGCATTTTCGTATTTCCATAAAAAAACATAGAAAATTAAATAAAAAATTCTCTCTTACAAAAATTATCAAGCATGCCTCGTAATAAACACGTTACCGAAACATGATGACGTAATAATCTTTCACCCTTTTCGACAGTGGTGATGGACAATTATAATGCGGGATAGGACCAAGCTTCCTCGCTTCAACGGCGCCGACTGATATCAAATTTCAGGTCCGCGCGAGATCGGCGGTCGAGAAGAAGAACGGCACGGCGGCAATCGGGAGGAAGTCGTGCAAAGGCACGCACTACGCGCGTGTGGTCCATCAATCATGTTGTTCCCGGCGACAGGTGGACACTGGGGTCGATGGAGACCCCCACATAATTGGGAGAATAGTGCCGGTTTGCTGGTCGACCGGGCACACGGTCATTTATCTTGTCGCGATCGAGCGCCTATCGACGCACGGTTCGGCCCGATTCGAGTTAACGCCCGTGAAATCGCGTGTCGCCCGTTTGGGAAAATCAGCCTCGTTCGATCTCTCTCGGGGCTGTATTACAACGCTGGCGCCCATGATCGATACCGCGTCGCCGCGCCGTTTTGGCGTAGCGCCGCAGCTCCACACCGTGTACCCCGTAATTGGAAGCAAATATAGATATCATTGAAATCATCCTGGCGCGCACGAATATTCGTTCAAAATATTTATTTACGGAGTATCAATTGTTGCTGATGCGCAGCTGCATGGTTGCTTCAAACATTTCTCCATTTCTTTTAAACGTTTACATGTTTTTGACAACACAGATTTTTTTTATGCTTTTCGTCATTTCAAATTTATTTTATCACAAATTATCCTAAAAATAAATATATTGTTACAAAGAGAAAAAAGCGAATTATGAGGTTGTAGCTGGCTTTAATTACATTTTAATGTATCTTAACATATTGATAACATAATAAAAAAAAAAAAAAAACGAATTAATAACACATGCATGAGAGAAGTATGTGTAATATTACCATTGAAAGCTTTATTCGAATAGGCTGTCGCAAATTGAAAAATAAATATTTGTTTTTACGTTTTCGTACAAATTAAATAATAAAACAATTTTAAAGTTTCCCAAAAATAATAAAATAAATCGAACAATAGATTGATTTAAAACCATAGGACGCACCGAGAAACTCTAATAGTGATTCTCCAGAGACGAGACTCGTATACTTGTCAAGTAATTCAACACTCAAGGTATCCTCTTGTTCTTTCGACTTCGTCGTATAATCATCTTTTTTTCGTTTGTGCTCTCCCGAGCTCGTAGTTCCGATCTTCTTTTACTGTCATCCTCGTCGACGACAAGGCCTCCCCTAGACGGCATTTAGTGTCTCGCCGCGATTTAAAAGAATACGTCCCACGCTGAACCCCGTGCCTACGGGCACTCCTTCGCTGCACTGGCCTAAAAAATACTCCAGTTTGAGGTCTGACATATGCCACACCGAAACATCTTTTCATTCTTGTCAAATCCATTTGCCATGCTTGACGCTGGATATCAAGAATATTTTTATCTTTTATCGTATAAACTTCTTGCACAATTGAAGCAGAATCGCACTTGGTACGGCAAGTGTATTGATTGTAAATATAGTCATATATGTATATGTACATTTTTTTAAAAACAACTAAGATTGTCCAATGTTAAAGTTTTTGAAATCCAAACGTCTTGAAATAATCAGAAAATAGAGTTCAACTTGAAAAAAAAACATGACTTTAAATTAAAAATCTGTTATATAATTAATAACGCTAAATCGTGATTGATATCAGTAAATCTCAAGTAAATTACGGGAAAAAACCCGAGAGAGAATTTGCCGAGTTTTAATTGAGCGGCGAGATGGTTCTATAATGCTGTCAAAGGCAACCGGAACAACCGGAACAACTAGCTGACAGCCAGATACGATCGTTCCACTGGCAACATTATCCGCATTTGAATCTCAAATCGCTTCTAGGTATCAGAATCGTGAAGGAGGAACGTTGAAAACCTTCGAGCCGACGCTCCAAAGGCTACAACAGACGAGCCGGCATGTCACGACAAATACAGCTACTTTTCCAGATCTTCTCTTCCCGCCGCGATCCTGCCTCTCCTCTCACAAGATACTCGCAATCGCGAGGGTATCGAGCACCGCAAGATCGTATCTGAGTGTCCCGATGGCGGTCCCATCGGTGTGGCTACATTCGCCAAGTTTTTCATGCCTCGATCGACTCGAGCCTCCATCGAGAACTTTCGATCTCGAGTGCTTGTCGTATGTCGTATGGATATCTAGCATGTTGAATAATTGCTCGTATTGTACCATTGCATTTTCTATGCAATAAAAAAAATAATACGTATATAGGAAATAACATATTTTATTTAGTTATTATAAGATTTATTTTCAGATATAGCGATATCAATTATTTTTAATTTTAAATTCAATATTATAAATAATATGATTTAATAATGTGATTTAATTTCAATACATAAGAAGATAAAAGCCGAGCTCATTGGAGTTTGAAATCACTATAGGTGTCGCTTTGCTACAAGAACAGGTGTCGTGAACAGGAGAAATCTTTCGGCGCGTCTTTGAACGATGACCCTGTCTTTTACATATTCATATCCCATCGTCGAATCTCGATCAGCAATGGCGATAAAGCAATTTAAGCACTAATACCGCCCTTCCGTTGCATCGCTGCACCTTCATCCATCGAAGCAATCTTTTTTACCGCTTTTTTAATGGGCTTTAGAGAATTTTCTTGCACTGCCGACCCGTACATGAATTGTGACATATAAATTACGAGAGAGTATACGTGTGTGTGTGTGTTTTCTCTGCAGATGACTCATTTCCAAAGACTTCTTCTGAAACCCGTTTAAAACCCGGGCGCGTTCCATGTATTCTCTTCGTTAGAAGATCTGTGTGTTTATCCACGTGTGACTGCGGGTGAAATCTTCAATCGCGGAATAAGATAATGTTTTCTTAAGCCAGAGTGACCGTTGTCCAAAAAGAATTCCGGCCAACTGACGTAACGTAAATACAAAAACTCTAATTCTAAATATGGTTTGGTTGAATACCTAGCTATATCGAAGAAGAAGGTTTCGATTATATTTATATAGAATGAGATATCGATAAATTTTGCAAGTTTTAAGATTTATGGAAGAATACGATTACTTCCATTACATATATACTGATCATTTTGAAGTAACATACGAACTACTTCAAATATCTCATAACTTCGTAAAATTAATAGAACAGAATTTAAAAAAAACAATTATGAAAATCGTATATAATTTAGTCTATCGATCTGTTAGTTATCTAATTGTATCTAACGTAACATCGTCTTGTGCTTTTAACTCAGTTTTTTGCATGTTCTTAAATTGTTTATATCTATAAATCTATACTGGCAATAAGAAAATATTACTACATAATGCTACATGATATTTTCACACACGATAAAAAACAAGTTGTACCATAAAGTTTCTATTGTATAATCTATAACGCGGATATATATTTTATATTTTATACGTAAAAAATAAATAATTTTTCTTTTGTATAAGATTTCGGACAGCACGTGATAATTTTAATTTTTCTTCATCATCGTAATAGCGGTGTTCCGCGAGAGTTCTCCATCATCTGTCGAGACGATAAGCACTTCTAATTTCAACAAGGGGAAGAATTCCCTTCTCGTATCCATTTCAAAGGACAATGGTCCAGCAGTGTCTTTGTGCGATTCGCAATGGAGTGCTCGGATTGCCGTTGATTACTGACAAATAGCGCGACCGGAGAGCAACAACGCCAAGAAAGATGGAAAAAAAAGTTTTGAAAAAAGAAGAAAGGCGGAACGAAAAGGATCACTATCAATCATAAAGACAACGAAAGACATGTGGCAGATTCCATTCACTGATTGTCATTCGAAGCTTGTATGGATAGTTCGTGAAACTTGTATAGAGAACTTACGTTTTATACATCATCTCTGCCATTCTTATAATAGCGCTTCAGATTACCATTACTCTGAATCGATATCTGCATGAAATAAGACGAAATTTTTTCGATAGAATTTGTCGATTAATATACTCCAAAAAAGAAATTTACACGCGTAAAAGTTCGCGCAAGTTGCTATTATTCTTTAAATTAAAATTTATCTCATCGTGTATTATATTGAACTGATTTATAACAAATATATATTCAAAATCTAATCATTGATTAAATTGTAATCTAAAAAGTTAAGTTTTATCTAACACAGGGAAAATATCTATTATTTATATGGTTAAAGCTGCATCAAAAATTATCAACTAAATCAGTAAGAATATAATGCTGCAGGCCATCTGCTGCACAAAACCTTTCAGACTTATTTGAAATCGCATCGTCTAAACAGTAAGGAATCTACTTAATACGTTCTACTAAATTTTCACGGTGATGTGATAGGCTCATATTCGCAGCTCGAGTTCCTGAATATTATTTTACCTGAAAATGTCTAGAAACGAATTTGATGTCCTGGGGCGACCAGTGTTTGGTTTCCGGTTACAGTTTGATCTTGCTGAGATAATACATCGGAGATAATATATTTCACGGATTAGAATCGTATGCTCTCGAACAAATAATCCTTACTACAATAGATATACATCAACATTTTTAATTCATTACAAAAAACTATGTAAATTATTTTGCATTTACATAAATTATTATTTTTACATTATTTAAATAATAGGTATGTTCATAATTAAATATTAAATTTATGCTATTCAATTCATTCACAATAAGAATAGAATTAAATTTTATTATTTTTATTTATAGTGAAAATACGTAATTATTTCATCTAGATAGTAAGATACATTATGTACATTCGGCAATTACATAGATTAAAATTAATTAAAACGTTAAATTTTACAATTATGTATTTAATTTAGAGTTACATATTTAATGTAATTGTCTGAATAAATGGAATAAAATTTACGATATTCAACAAACATTAATTTATTTTGTTGATAAATATCATATCTTTTTTTTGTGTAGCTCTTCTTTTAGAGTCTTGTTTACATATGCAGATATTTATTGCAGAAAAGAGAGAAAAAGAGGTCTGTTTTAACTTGTTAGAATTAAAAATATAATGTCTAACCTGCACAAATAAATACTATTAGCAAGAAATATATAAATTCATTGCACTACATGTAAATAATTCCTGAAATATCATGTAGGTAACACGTTGCCAGCAAAGAAACGCCGTAGGTATCTCATTTCGAGTTCTTTTCGGATCGCATACTTTCACTTTTTTCTTTGGCATGGTCACCTCCTTCACATTTAAATAGCGGTCAATAGCGGTTCACACTGGTCAGAGAAGCCGCAAAAGTCCACTTAGTGGTTCCGCACGAACAGGTCCCAAAATGAGAGGGCCCAGCAATTGTCCACTTTCCGATCTCCATTTGCCATCATACTCGTGATATATCTTCTGTACAATAAAGTCCTCCTTCTCGTAAGAATCTTCTTTTCACTTTCTATCGCTTTCTTTCGAGACTTTAAAACGTTCCTTATGATGTATTAAATCATTAATAAATACTATAGATACAATTTTTGATAGAAAAATAAGATAAAATAAAAATAACAAAAGGTTTAAAACACTAATTGATATCTTTCATAAATCATACCTTAATTTTTTTATAAATTTTGTCTTAAAATATGTTTTGCAATATAGCTTTTAACACGTGATATCTTTTCGACACAAAAATGAAAACAATAGGTAATTATTTAAATCATTGTTCATTTTAGGGTATATATTCATTTTAATTTTACGCAAAATAAAAATTGGTTTCTATACCTACTAATATCTCTATAACATATGGACAACGTATAAAAAAGAGAAATTTACATCATATAGTTCACAAAAAATAGTCTCGCATAAGTATTATAACAGACGGATCCTTGAAAATAGCAGCAAACATCCGCACTGAATTTACGAGGCATCCCTCTTCCCGCGGCTGCATTTATCTGCCTTTTTCGGATCTACAGTAAAGTACAGTCATTACCACTTGTATTCTTGTTGCTTGTATCGCGCGCGTTTTAGCGGCAACTTCATCTTCAACCAGTGGAGGAGGCAGAGAGGCAACGGAGAAGTCTGTGCATTTTAATTGTTTGCTATGCAGACAACTGCCGCTCCACAGCCGTACGGTTACATCCTAAAACCTGACCGTTTGGCCTTGTATGTACGATTCCGCCAAGATGCATTTCGGAGCCCTAGAATTAGCGTGGCGTGGGGCCCGCAGATAGATTGCAGGGTTGCAAACGCGAAGACGACCGACGGAAGAAACGAAGAAGAAGAATGACCACGGAACTCTAAGTGTGGGAACGGCGAAAGCTGGCCCACATGGATGAATAATAACGCTGGCAGGAACGGGAGCGATCGTCGTTGATACATTCACGTACAAAACATATTTATATAAAACATAGAATTGACGGTTATTTAAAAAATACGAAAGCAATCGCCTCGATTCATCCGGCACTAAAGGATAAATTTACATCCTATTTATGCAGCGTCAAATGTATTAGAATTGTTAGACCAATGTGTTAGAAACCAAAAGCTCATTTCTGTACATAAATTACTCATCACGTATATCAACGAGGTGAGGTCTATAATTGTCCGATGATTCAAACCGGCTATTAAGATAAAAAAAATATTCATGGGATTGTTACGCGTGGTCGACGAGCGCGAGGGAATGTTCATGTTGCAGAAACTGCGGATCGTTGACGACAGCGGCACGGACACGGAGAAGCGGCAGCAGCTGTTGTTACGTGTCCACGACTAAATTACCGCACTTTGGGCCATGTAAATCGACCTTTAAGCGCCGTGTAACATCGTCGCTGATGCAGCCGCCGCCGCCGCCGCGCTTCCTCGCGTTCGTGGAGATATATACGCGTGCGTCACTCCTGGTTTACATAATGCGCAATTGCCCTGAAAATGATAGGAACGGTCGGTTATTATTTAAATTTCGGTCACAGGCTGACCCAGTTCCGGTGGCGGTCGGTGGGAGCCGCTGGAAGAAAAGCTGCGAAAAATTCCCATCGGCGGCGGAGACAGCCGCGAAGGCCGCGGCGCGGCGCGGCGGTTTAAGAACAGCGGTTTCACTTCGTCTCGGTGCAATCGCGTGTCGTGTCGGCTGAATGAAAACCTGTCGGCGATGAAAGAGGTATCGATGGTCAGCCTACACGCTGACAAGCGGCGCCGCGGCTTCTTTGCAGTTATATAATTTGCACGCATTGCAAAAAACGAACGGTACTTATACAATACCGCAATATCCAAAGTCGATCGAAAGTGAAAATTCCGGTTTCAAGGCGTAAAATCTCGCTTAAAAACGCAATCGGGGGGATTTATTCGGCAAAGATAACTATAGGATCCTCGATTTTCTTTATCGACCTACAATGTTACACACGTGAAATCTAAAACTATTCACGCTAGAATTGGCATAATCAATAGCTATCACATAAAAGCTGATACCGATGTTAAAATAGTACTTTAGCCTGATGTGTATTTTACTTGCCAGATATATTCTTATTGCGTCAATCACAATTGCCAACAATTCTTCGAAATTCAGTACGTTGTATATAAAACGCAAGAAAATTATCACAAACATTAGCTTGTCGTGTACTTAAAGCCATGATGTATCGCGTGTCATAAAGAATAAAAATGTGTTCACGATAAAAAAAATATGACAAGAATGATATCGAATAAGGCTGATCAACTACCCTTCTACTGACTGTGCAATTTGTGAGTGTCGTCAGAAGCGAAAGATAGCTAACACGCGCATAATATATGCACTAATTTCACAACTTGTCGATGCATAAACAAGAGGCGGACAGGTGTCGCAGAAATTATTTCTTTGACGTGAAATTACGCTTTCTCAATAATAATTGCAAATGACGTTAATCATTGGCGCATAAATCCAAAAACATGAATTTAATTCTCTGTTTTTAAACATCACATCTTGCCTAAGAACAGTTGTCGTATTATAATATCTTAGTACAAGATTTTTCCAGTCTATGCAGCTTCTTGATTCTGCTTAATCTTGATAACAAAACATGTAATATTGTTTCAAAGAAGTAGAATTAAATTAACAGGGTCGTTAAAAAGACATCCATGTATTCCAATTAAAACGAAATCGTTCAACAAAATCATTATCGGAGAAGCTTAAAAATGAGCGACTTTAAAGAGGCGGTCGCGAACGGTGGTGCAAACATGCCCGATAATGGACGTTGTAGGTTGTAGCCACTATACTGTTGCGTTGCAACCGTTTCGCGGAAAATCGATCAATAATAACGTGTCGATAACGTGAGCATCGCAATTTCGTGTGGATTCAAATTTGCGCACTTGTGACAAATGACCGCGGTCTCCGAGAGCTAGTGATAAATCTCAGGTAGAATCGTCGCGTCGCGCGTCGCGCGGCCGACGTGCACAGGCACGACAACCGGTTCAGGTGAGTGCAGATCATGATGATATAAGTTTCACCGGTCGCGGAAGATCGATCGATATTGCCTGATAAATCCCATTATTAATGCGAGCGTATAGCAAGAACTTGATAAATTGCTAGCGCTGGGTACACGTTTAGTAGCGACGATCCTACGCCTTTACAAAACGGCCCTCAAGGGCTATAGAACGATTTATTCGCTGGCGTCCCCCGCGATCATCTCACCGTATTTACACGCGTACGTGTATATACACTGTCCTCTTTCGTTATCGGTGAAATCGATAACGCGTCGTAAGAGACCGGTAATGGGATAAACGCATCCCGCGCTTGTAAAACGTCAAATTGCAGGTTTTTCTGCAAACA
>JASTWP010000774.1:0-110878 GCA_030770255.1 Temnothorax ravouxi
AATGCAGCCTAACTTTTTCTCTAATGCGGAAACATGAAAAGTGAAAAGTTTAACTATCTCTTTCTATTGGTGTTGAATAGAAAGAGATAGTTACGTGAAACTTTTCACTTTTCACGTTTCCGTCCTAGGGGAAAAGATACATATGATCGTATCCCCGCAGGGACCCCATGTTCCTCTCTGATAATACGCATGATCAGAATCGCTAGGGAGTGGTGAGTTGGTGAGTAGTGACCTTCCGCGTCCTCAAAACGTCAGTTTATTACTCGCTATTGAATAGCTTGCTCCGTTGTCAGGTTCAGATTGTATCGTCGCTCGTCGATTTTTCCTTCACAACTCGATCTCCATTCTTGCTTCCCGTGCGTCTACCAGGCAAACGAGACAGAGGTAATCGTCACGTCTTATAACCTCATATTATATCATAGATTTTCTTTTATATCGATTCTCCGCTTTTGAAAACAGCCGAACTTTCAATAAGCGAACCGCAAGAGTCAAGATTTCAAGGTCGTCGAATTTTCAGGGAATTAATGTGGATAATGTTTTAAGTCACGGTCGAACTTTACATGCTGTCTTTCGACAGTACACGCGTTAACCAATATTATTAATTAATACGCTGCTTTGTTAATTTTGAGCTTAGATATAGTATTCGTTTTATAAGTAGCATAGGCATAGTGAATGAGTGAAAGAATATCGTAAAGTTTTTTCAAGAAACAAGTCAGAAATTTGTGATTCTGTGATGTATTTTGCAAATCAAAATAATCTTATATACTCCTATATAATTCTCTTGTCATACATGTAGTTTTAAGGTTTTTGCTGCACAATGCCAGGCAACAGGCAATGGGAACAGGAAATAACCAAAAATATGTTAATTACAACCTAAAAAATTCGAATGCTATGATTGATTGGCAACAGGCAATAAGCACAGAATTTTCAACGTGATGGAAACTTTGTCTATTGCCTGTGTAACTGTTTATTCTGCATTTATACATGATTTCTGATTTCTATTCTCTGTTCCTATTGTATGTTGCCCAGCCATTGTGCAAGGGCCTTTAGGTATATTGATTTTTTAAAGCTTTTATTTTAGTCCACATTTATCAGATTGTGCTGTATATACAAATTAGAAAGGTTATTACCTCAAATTACCACAATGTTATTTTAAATTGTACTACATAACATTTGAATTAGAAATCTGATCAGAAGATCAATAACAATTGGAAATTTTATTTAGCTTTATTTTATTTGCTAAAAACCTGATAAATGATAACATATAAATTGATATTCAGTTACAAACTTATAATTAAATCAGTCTTTTGATTTTATTTGTATCTATATTAATCTTGTTCTGTAAAAATTAAAAGTCTTTAATTAATTGTGTATAAGAAATCGAATAAATCTTGATACAATTGGCAAGGCAATTATTTTTTACGTAAAAAACAGATATAGGATATATTTTTTAAACTGATTGCATAATTTTCGAGAAAAATTATTTTAAACATCAAAATAATAAAATAAAAGTATAAAAGTGAAGATATATTTCTTTTAGTTAGAGTAGTTAGACAAACGTTTCATGTAACTTTAGAATTAATTCATAATTTTATTCAGTAAAAAATAAAGAAATAGATTTTGTTGGATATATCTTATTATACGGGCCAGTCTTGTAAATGTGTAGAGAGGTCAAGATAGTCTTGTAAATTTAAAATAATTAATTTTTTTAGTATTATTAGATATGCATAATGTACTGAGAGATAATTTCTGTTTTGAGATTATGATTATCTCATAATATAGCATGCAGTACGTATAACTTAAGCTGAAGAGAGAGAAAGAGGAAACAAGATTAAAAGAAATAGTTGATAAGATCGCGAATTTTATTTTTGGCCACATATTTTTTAATCTCTTTTGCGAATTCTTTTCTTTTTCTCTTCTATAATTAAAGTGAAGAGGTTTATGTTTGAGTCTTAGCTGGGGTATTTTTCACAATATTTTCCACGAGTCTTAGCTGGGGTATTTTTCACGATAAAATTGTATGTTTACGGAAATGTAAATTCAGTAGCATTAAATAGCAGTAATATTAAATTATAGGTACATCAATTTAGTAATATGAGATTACACTTTCAATTTTGGCATAAAATACCACTTCAAGATTAAATAATAATCGGTGCGTGGTTCAAAACACAAAGCAAATGCATATAATTTACGAAATTATTATTATTAGGCACACGTTTCCACTCAATGGCAGAAAATGTCAATTTATTTCGGTCATATACATATTAGTCACTATTTATCTATTAATAGAATTTATATTTTTTTAAATAATAGATAGAAACAGAATTATGATGAATATACCTATATATATATTATATAGATATCTATATATTTAAATAAAACTTCTCTGATCATGGAACCAATAGTCAATCAAAATTTTTAATTTTTAGTTGTATGATTAAAAACATATTATTTCTTTACTTTATTTTGAACGTATTTACTCTCTCTGTTTATTCGATATTAAATAGATAATTTACTTTATTAAATTGTTATATTTTTGAAATACTGCTCGAAGAAATCTAGTATATTATTTATAAAAAATATTTGATTTTAATTTGTTTAACCATGATACACACAAAAATATCAATAGAGATGTCAATCAATAACACACAGCTAGAGATACAAGTACATTGTTATATATTTGGAGGATGGGAATAAATTCTCTGTATTGACTTTAATGCTGTATAGAGATTTTAATTTCTAATAACTTTCGAGAATTTTTTAGAAATTTATTATTATTTAAAAATTATTTTGTATAAGAATATTTTATATGAGAATAGAGATTTCTTTATTTACACATACATTTTATCAGTGTAAAAATGTATGTCGACGCTATACTAGCAATCGTCGTGAAGACCTAAACACAATACAAAGGTATAAGCAATAGGAACAAGGAATAAGACAGGCAACAGAAATAACCACACTTCAACTTACAAAAAATTGTGTATCAATGAAATATGAAACGGCAATTAGGAACAGAATTTCCGACGCGTTTAGATTTCTATTTTCTATTGCCTGTATCTGACTAATCACGGTGACTCAGTTTTATTATAAGTTGAAATGTGGTTATTTCTGTTGCCTGTTCCTGAATAAGATATTCCCTGTTTCTATTGCCTGTATTTTTGTGTTGTGTTCAGGCCTTGACGCGATTGACACTGATTGGAATTATGTAAATCAAGCTTGAAATGGCGCTATTACGTATATCAGCTGATTACTTGTAGAGACACGTGCTGACGCATGCTCTGAATGAAAACCAAACGTGATATCACATGAATGGGAGAGTGCAAGAAGCATATCGTTATTGATACTTATCTATAGACGTTATCATATCGACAATTGAATATAGTGAGTAGTGTAATACATAGGAACTTTTTAAATATTATTTTTATATTTAAAAAAAAAAGAGATATTAATTAATTAATTAATTAATTAATTAATTAATTCTGACATAATAATTTTATAAAAATTGTGATTATAATAAAATATTGAAATTACGGTAACAGAATATCATATCAGATATTTAAAATTCGAGTTTTTTTTGCAAAAATTGCAAAAATATGAGTATGCTTATAATTATAAATCATATTTATGTATTTGATTGAATATTTCATACTAAATTTTGTACGTATTTCAAAGAATTTCATTTATTTTTATCATTATCATTTTTTTTTCCGGAATAAATAAACTCCAAAAAAGTAGAAATCCCAGATGCATGCATCTAAATATTTATATCGTGTATTCTGAATAATTCTTAAAAATATTTAGGAATCTCGTGATTGGAAAACTATCGATCCTTTACACCATATATAGGTACATACAGCGTGTATAATAAACCTTGGCGTGTATAATAAAAATTGTTTTGATATAAAAACATATAAATATATACAATTATATATAAAATATGTATATATGAAATAGAATATTATATACTACAATTGCAGTTTCAGCTTTTGTAGAAGAAACAATATAAAAGTTATTTTTTTAATTATTTTTCAATTATTTTTATTATTTTTTCTATATATACGAACAGAGATTATATAAGATTATATCTATTGTGTATATACGAGGAAGAAAATATATACAGACATATTTTATATATAATTATATAATATATTTATAATATTTTTAAATACAAATTTTTTTTACCGGAGTTTACATAAAACACAAATGGAATAAGATATTTAGAAAGTACAATATTTTGTAATATTTCTCTCGATCATAATTGATATCCGAATGACGACTACCAAATGTGAAAAAATTTCTTCCAAAATAATTTTTAAATCATTACCTACTTCATATCAATTAATTTTATTTTATAATACTAAAAAGAGAATAATTTGGAACACAGGTAGAATTCTTATTTCTCTTTTCTGTTCCGTCTTCCATATATGTGGTATGGATACCTAACTATTGTGTACAAATTATAAATCCTTTTTTCAAAAATTTTTAGATTTTTCTCATGTAATTATTAATTTAATAAATAAACATATAAATTTTTAATAAATAAACTTTAACAAGATACATTTTCGTCGGAGTAGCAATATATCCAATTAGGTTACGTATAGAGATGTGCGATTTTACAATATATTGTTAGTATCGCGATTTTTTTCTTGAATCGTAATGCGATTATGCAGCTGGATTTTTAATCAAAATCGTATGCAATTTGAAATCGCGCTTGCGATCAAAAATCGTAAATGCGGCTCGAAATCGCACTTGTAATGAAATATTCCTTCATTAAATATAAGAATACTAAAACGAAAATTATCTTACATGATTTTAAACATTAGACATGGTTTAATTAATCTATTCGAAATTTGTTTGTCTTTATTTATTTGTGAAAATTTTGTAGAATATGGTATTTAATAGTGTATAGAACCAACAATTAATGAGAAAAACTTAAAATTATTATAGACGCGCGAGTGTTTAAGATTTTATTTACAGCAAGATATGAAAGAGATACATATATAGGCATTTTTTCATATTGTGAGTAAACATTTGTATATGTTTATATAATTAATTTAATATTTACTTCTTATAATTTAATTTAATAATTTCAAGTATTATTTTAATTATTATAATTATTTAATATTTTGTATAGTAAAATAAGTAAAACATCACAATTCAAAATTATATTATTTGTAATAAAAATTGTGATACGATTCACGATAGGTATTGCGTCGCAATCGCGATGTAAAGTTTTGTACATCGCACATCGCTATATAATTATATAAAAAATATACGCATCTTTCTAAAGATCCGTCCTGAATATAGGGCAAAATAGTTTCATGCCATTTCGATCAGTTTATTCTTTTCTCGCGGTCTACAAAAATATTATTTCGGCAAGCACCGGACACGATAGATGTCCTATTTGCCCCCGGTAGAGGATCCTATTTTTGGATTCCCCCCCGAGTTATCGTGAACTTCTCGCATGTTCTGGCCGTTGCCCGTTGATCACCCGATGCACTGCACCGGCATTGTCTTCGATTTTTCATTCCGTATCCGTCCGCTGTATCGATACTTACGAGTGTCATCGACGACAGCAACGGTGACGGTGACGACGCCGTGTACCTCATCATGCCTCGTCGGCGTCGGCGATGCCGGATCGCCACAGGCGCGCGCGACTGCTGCGACACGGAAGAGTCGTCGCAGCGGTGTCACCGCAAACGCATCACCGTTACTAATATCAGTCTTCCGTTTTTTCTTTACGCAGCCTGCCAAAATGGTTTGGATTACCGTCGATGATCAGGTACCGTCGTTGTATGATCGTGCTCGATCTTTTTGCTTTTGCTACGATTTGTTCAAGTTTAGATTAACTCTTAATTAAGATTATAATTTCGGTGAATTTGGATAGTTTCTAATTAAAAGTGGTAGGCTATCTGAACGTGAAAGGATCTCGATATTAATTTATGATATTGGAAACAATTTTTTTTGTATTTGCAGCACGGAATTATTTATTTCACCGAAATTGTAATGGTTTTGATGTGTATCTTATTCCTTTTCCACTGCTTGGATTTTTTTGTTTACGCATGCACACGTGTTTAAACGAATGAGTTAATATATTCGCATCGTATTTTAACAATTCTTTGCTCCAAATACGATGCATATAAAAAATGTATATGTTGTTATAAATCTTGGTAAAAAATTTTTTGTACAAAAAAATTATATATACTAAAAGTATAAAATATGTCTATATTGTATGTTTTCTTTTTCTTGTAATTTCTATCCCTATGTAGAAAAAATAATAAGAATAATTGAATTAATTAGAAATTGAAAATTAATTAGAATAATAACTTTTGTATTGTTTTTCTTACAAAAATAAAATTGTGATTGAATTATACAATATTCTATATGTAATTCTTATTTTTCCTATACATACAGAGATTATATGAGAAGAAGCAAGTATATATGAACATATATGAACATATATTTATAATTACATATATTACACATATATATATTTATATATGTTTTTAAATAACAAAATTTTACTGAAATACTATTGTATGTTACAACATACATCGTATTTAACATCGACTTAGATTTTTGATAGTGAAGATAGAAAATGCGTGTAGGTAAATATAATAATTTTATGTAATGTGTAAATTGATTGTATGGATGTGTGTAAATTAATCAATGAATTAATCGCTAATACTACGTTTACGCGGCGAGGCTATGCGTTTACGCGATGTAGTAACTTACAATAATTTACCTAAATTATCATAACTTACGATAATTCACTTCGCGTAAACGGGATTTTCCTTCGCGTAAACGGGATTTTGTAGTAACTTACGATAATTTACTCCGCGTAAACGATTGATATATCGTAAGTTACTACAGAAGTAACGCTCGCGTAAACGTAGTATAAGTTAATTTTGCTTTTGCTTATACGATACGTGCGAATGTGTAGCTGTGTGTAGCGTTCGAAATGGAATTGTGGATCTAATTTCCGTACGTTATTTTATGCAGTACACTTCGAACCTTATGCAATTTGCACAGAATAAGAACTGACGATTAATCTTTCTTTTTTCTCTCTCTGTAGCATTGCCAGTCTTTCAGTTATGAAATAAAAACTGTTGATTAAAAAAGATTTTTAAAATATCTGTCTTCATATAGGTAGAAGGTAGGATCAGTGGATAATCATAATTATTGTTTTTGTCGTCAATTATTAATATTTATAAATTTATACTTAAAAAAAAATTATTTACGATACTTAATAAATCACAGTTTTGCATGAAAAGTAGACGTAACAGAGTGTTTTTATTTTTAAATAACATTTTGTAGTAGCATGGAAAACTACATTGTATAATAGGTATAAATATATATATAATAGGTATTATAATGTTATAAAATAGTGTAAGGTGGATGGTATACTGTTACAGTTTACACACTTTGTTATATTCTACTCTATTGTGAATGAAATAATCATACGATATCAGATTTTATGTTATTTTTGTAATGTTTTCTTAATAGTTATAATTAATTTTGTAACTATTTGCGATCATAGTGCTATGGTAATATCGATATTAATTGTATATATTAGAATTAGATGATAAAAATATATTGTTCTCATAGCATCTAAAGTTTGCTGTAGGTACCATTATATTACGAGCTGGAGTTCCGCATTGCAATTCGCAATTAATATCATTTATAGTATAAAACTATTTGAGCATTATACATCTGCGCAGCGTGCTAAAAGCGATTCCAGAAGCAGTGTAGTAAACGGCGTAGAATTGTGTCACCTTGCTAAGCGTTTGCTCAGTGTGGAAATGAAGCGATAAATGAATGCATGCGTATACACACACACACAGAGAGTGGTCCAACAAAAATTTTCCACCCTATTTTTTTGTAACCGACTAATTTGTGCGAAATATATCGATAATGTATCTTTTGTATGGAGTTATAGAGATCTTATATGGAATCCGATTAGTGGTGGAAATTTTATTTTATTAGGTAGCAAAAAGAAAAATATTTAACAAAAAAAATTAAATAACCTTGTAAGCCGGATCTTATATCGGATCTTTTTCAAAAAAGATAGTCGATAAATATACTATATAGAATAACACCGGAAATGTTTCAAAATGTACGCAACAACTCTCTACATTATTATTATTATATGGAGACTATTGGTGGAGGCATTTCGAACATTCATAAAAGTAAATTTTTCTGTAAAGTACCGTTTGAACTTTCAATTTTTAATACCTAGGACCTAGACTTCCAAACGCAATTTTCAATATTTTAATACCTTGACTTTCAAACACTCGCCCAAATTAAAAACAAAATACAGCTGTAAAGAGAATTAAAAGACTTTGAAATAATTTAAACGATGTGTCACTTGGCTTCTGTCACGATTTATGATTTTCGAAGAAGTTACTACCCTAATCAAAGGATGAGACAGCATGGTTGTATTTATTCCAATTATATAATGCTCTTAAAAACACAATTGACATGTCTATATATTTCGCACAAATCAGTCGGCGAGAAAAGTCATGGAGTGGAAAGTTTTTGTTGATGTCCGTATATAGCATGATATCATATATATCGTGAAAAATTTGTTAGTCTTATATTTGTTTCTTTTTGTTTTTTTTTCTTTATGCATATATCAACACTTGATATATCAGAAAAATTTATAAGGTGGATATTTTGTAATTAAAACTGTTTTATAAATTTGGGAAAAAAATTTTCATATGTAATTATATGTATGTGAAACATGTCCAAACATGTTTAAATCTTTTTCTTATTAACAAAAGAAAAGTAATAATCGACACTAATTTATCACCATGTAATTTATTATCACCGCTTTTTCTTATTATTTTACTAAATAAACCATGTAAAATACTTAGTATGTAATATGATTCCACAGCTCTTCTTTCATGACGTCATCCTTCTGACGAATTGAATTTATCTGTCTTTTATCTGTATGATACTGATATGAATCTTATTCTCTGCTTGTTAGCTTTTTCGAGATTAAAATAATATTGTCGCAAAAATTATGATGCAGTCAAAACGTCTGTCTAGCATTGCAGACGAACGAAAATATTTATTATTATGTTAGTAACATAGACCAGAATTAAACAAGAAATTATACTTTAAATACCAAATATAATTTTTTTGGATTTGAATTTTTTCTAATTAGTTGAAGTTTGTAAGAAATGAAAAAAAAAGTAATAATAGAAGAATCTTAAATGAATTTAAATGTTTATTGATTTTTGGTAAATGTAAGTATTTTTTGAGGATTTAAGGTAGTTCGATGATGAAAGGCCGAAGTCAAAACAATGTTTATAATTTTTTTATTTTTATAATTATAAAAAAATAGAATAACGCATCGCAAAGCTTCGTAACGAGTAAAAAGATTATTTTGTAAATAATTTTTACGTTGTAGAATAATATTTTGCCTGAAATAGATTAAATAAAGTGTGTGTTAACGCGTCGCTTGACTAGTTTTCAACTTTAATTATTAATTTAAAAAAAACTGTACGGTGGATCGTGTTCACCTTCAACTATAAGCTTCCTCACAGTGTCCTCTTTCCATCGATATATATTGTTCAGACATTTTTGGCAAAAGATTTTTCGCAAACTCGTGTTATTCATAGGAAACTAACCTCTTTTCCTCTTAGACCAATGTTAAAATCATTAAAATCACCTAATTTTAAAATTAAATATCTTGAGAACGGGACGATGAATTATCTTTTTTCTGGGCTTAATCGATTCAGGAGAGTTCCTTTTTTCGATATAAAAAATAAAACCTATCACTTTTGGCAAAAGTCGTTCATCATCGAACTACCTTAACTTCTCTCTAGCATGAAATGTAAAGTATAAACGTATTCACGTCATCATGAAATGTGAATGTTATTTCTTTCGCGATCTGTTATCTTCCGTCGCGATCAATTATTTTCCGTCTATAAAAGGCGTCTATTTTTGCCACTCTATATTTGCAGCCAGAAGCTACGGTGCTTCGGAATGTAAGAAGCACGTCTGTGCCGCAACTATTTTTGCTGTACATTTATATGTTCTATTTGTGATAACCTATCTACGAGATGAGAAGGTCACAACTATATTAATTAATTCATCAATGTAGTGATCGAAAGCGTTCTAAAGAAGTAATATGGATCGCCGACTCACATGCATTTCTTGGTTTTATTTTGTTGGCAATAAGCTTTTTTTTATGCATGCTAAATTTATTAATCACATTTTTATATTGATGTTATTTATCATTTTGATTATTAATGTATTGACGTAATTAGTTTATAAATCTCTACTTATGAACTACAATGCGCTGTGAATAACGCATACTCAATATCAAGTCCAAGTCATGTTAAATTTTCTATAATATTTTTTTACATCTAGCCGAGACAATTAACAATCTCCTAGTTTTATCTTTTGTCCGAATTTTTTCTGACTTCATTGAATTTTTTACAGATGGCTGGCAAGCAGAACACCCCGGCGGTATACGCCCAAAGTCAATTGGATCACATGTGCGCTTTGGAAATCGACAGTCGAGTATCCTTCGTCCGTTTATCTGGTATTATTTGTACAATCGGACCCGCATCCAGATCTGTGGAGATCTTGGAGAAGATGATAGAGACAGGGATGAACATTGCCCGATTGAACTTCTCTCACGGATCCCACGAATATCATGCTGAGACCATCACCAATGTTCGCCAGGCGCAAAAAAATTTGACTACTCGCGCTGGTATCAACATTCCTGTTGCTATCGCTCTCGACACGAAGGGCCCTGAAATCCGTACCGGTCTTCTAGAAGGCGTACGTGGTTAATATATCCTAGAGTCTCTCTAATCAGAGTCTGGCCAACTTGACAGTTCTGCTAAAAGTCTGCGAGAGAAGGATATATATTCATAACGCTTTTTCTTTCTCTCATATCTTTTTCACTTTCTGTTTCTCTTGCATTTGCCAAGAAATGGCGAACCAATCAAAAGTTGCTACCATATGGCCATACTCTGATTATAGAGAAACTCTAGCCAGTCTACAATGAGTCGTTAGTCGTTAATCAGATAAAAAAATATTTATAAGCGTATCGTAAGGCGATCGCAAGTCTGTAATCGGTGATCGTAAGAGATGGCATTTGGCCAATCGCTTACGATCACCGATTACAGACTTCTGATCGCCTTACGATACGTTTTGACTTTTTCCGACTCTCTTCCGACATCTGACTAAAGCCCGTATCAGACTACGAATTGGGATTGAGATTGGATTGAAATTTAATCAATCAGAACAGAAAAAACTGATCTCAACTTTAGTAAACTTTGCTCTGATTGGTCAAATTTCAATCCAATCTCAATCCCAATCCGTAGTCTGATACGGGCATAACGACTATCGACTCATTGTAGACTGGCCATAATACATCCAAAATACAAAACTTTAGTGTGATGGATAATATTTAAAAATCTTATCGTTTTAATAGGGTGGTTCGGCTGAAGTTGAATTGGTTAAAGGCCAAACTTTTAAACTGTCTACGGACAAGGCATATATGGAGAAAGGAAATGCTCAGGTTATTTATGTTGACTACGAAAATATCTCCAAGGTATTAAAGGCAGGGAATCGTGTATTTGTGGATGATGGCTTGATTTCTCTCATTGTTACTGCTGTCAGTAAGTATCATTTATATGTATTTTTCTCCTCTCCTTCCTTCTCTCTATGTGTATATGCTTGCGTGTATACGTATGTAAAATAAATTACTATTAAAATTATTTTTCATTTTTAAATATAATATTCTAAAAATTGCAGTTGCTTTGAAAATATAAAATTCAAATGTTGCATATTTTTCAATGTATGAAATAGTATTGATAATTTTAGCTTAAAGCTACAATTTTGATCTACTATTATATGTATCTCGATAATGAGAAATATCAATATAACGATGGAAAATATTATAAAGAATGTTATCTGATTTATCTTATTTTTTAGGTCCCAATTTAATCTCAACAACCGTTGAAAATGGTGGTACGTTAGGCTCTCGCAAAGGTGTAAATTTGCCGGGAGTGCCGGTGGATCTTCCAGCAGTATCAGAAAAAGACAAATCTGATCTTCAGTTTGGTATTGAACAAGACGTCGACATGATATTTGCCTCTTTCATTAGAAATGCTGCTGCATTAACTGAGATCCGTGACATTCTTGGTGAAAAGGGTAAAAACATCAAAATTATATCGAAGATCGAGAACCAACAAGGTATGACAAATCTTGACGAGATTATCGATGCATCTGATGGCATCATGGTAGCACGTGGTGACTTGGGAATAGAAATACCACCGCATAAGGTATTTCTGGCACAGAAGTGTATGATTAGCAGATGCAACAAAGTTGGCAAGCCAGTAATTTGCGCCACGCAAATGTTGGAGTCTATGGTGAAAAAACCACGTGCCACGAGAGCCGAAACTTCAGACGTTGCTAATGCTATTCTCGATGGTGCTGATTGCGTTATGTTGTCAGGTAATTTATTTTTATATATTGATATCAGAAAAATTAAGGATAGAGTAAAATGATAAAATAATAGGTAGAATATAAGAAATAAAAAATAAAAGCATATACATATAAAAACATGTAAAAAATAAAAGAAAAACAGAAGAAAGACATATAATACGATAATAAGCTGGAAATACATGTGACTAAAAATGAAGACCATAAGCTTTATATTAAGGGGACCATCTGGTTTGGAGCGCTAAAAAATAACGATTTATATATATTTTTTTGTGGAAGAAAACAATGCTATATCATTTTTATGTTTGTACACATATTTTATTTATACGTTATAGAATATCCATTTTTATCTATGAATTTTGATATAGATACAAAAAGAAACATAAAATTGTCGAGATATCTACATGGACAGTAGATGTGCCCATATCTACTGATTTTGTGAAATTGTAGAGTCAAAACAAGTTATTTGAAATAAAGAAGAAGTTTATTTGTGATTAATGATAAACGCATATATGCTAAACTTATTAAAATTATAAAAAGTTGCGAATTGATAAAAATATGTCATTATGAAAAAAAGTTTATATTTTTGTACCATTATTTTTCCCATTAAATTGTCAAAGAAAAATATTTTTCAAAAATTTATTCTTTTGTTAGGTAAAATAGTTATAATTTCATTATATTAAAAGCTCAAATTGAGCCGCTTTCTCTCTACACTATCCAACAATTTGACAAGATCAATGTTGACACGTCTATTGCCCGTGTAGATAATTTTATGTTATTTTTGTATATTAAAATTCATGAAATTTTATAAAGATATTCTATAAAGTATAAATAAAATACGTAGAAACATGATAGCGCTAACCGGTTAAAAAAAGTATAAAAATCGTTATTTTTTAGCGCTCCAAACTAAGTGGTCCTCTTAAGTGTATATTAAGTGCATATTAAATGTAAACACTGTAAATATTGTAGAAATGCATTCTAATATGATTAGTTGAAATTGAAATTTAACAGATATAAATTAATGTTTATTTATAGTATTATGGATTAAGTATTGGCATATTGTTTATTATCGAATGATAATATAAATTTCGTCTGGTTGCAATTTTAGGTGAAACGGCAAAAGGAGACTATCCTTTAGAATGTGTGCACACAATGGCCAACCTTTGTAAGGAAGCGGAAGCTGCAATCTGGCAGAACCAAATCTTCCATGATCTTAGGAGCAAAGCTCTGCCGCCTATTGATGCTACGCATGCTATTGCCATTGCATCTGTAGAAGCATCTGTTAAATGTTTGGCTAGTGCTATCATTGTTATTACAACATCTGGTAGATCCGCACATTTAATTGCGAAATATAGGCCTCGATCTCCCATTATTGCGGTTACCAGATTTCATCAAGTTGCTCGACAAGCGCATTTGTATCGCGGAATATTACCATTGTACTATGAAGGTATGATATCAATAATTATTTAATGTTTATTTTACAGTGTTATATGGAAAAAAATCTGAAACTTATATATTATGACATGTATTGACTTATAAATAAGAGTATATGGAGGGGTAAAAACCATAGTGGTGTAAGTCAAATTTCTTAAAATATTGACTCGTGTACATAGATGCAATTTATAAATTGTATAGATTGCATCTATGCACACGTGTTAATATCTTAAAAAATTTGACTTACACCACTATGGCTTTTACCCCTCCATATAAACTTAGAAGGCAATTATGTTGAACTTGTAATAGGCATTTTTTCTAACAAACATTAACAAGATTTGTTTTATTTTTTTAAAAACAAATTTTATTCTGAAATATGACATAATATGACATAATATGTGTGTATATGCGTGTTATATATATATATATATATATATATATATATTTAACACTATAATCTTTATTACATAGGAGCACCATTGGCCGATTGGGTGAAGGATGTGGACGTGCGTGTACAATACGGATTAAATTTCGGCAAAAGTCGTGGTTTTATCAAAACTGGTGATTCTGTTGTAGTTGTGACAGGATGGCGGCAGGGCTCGGGCTTCACGAATACACTTCGTATCGTGTATGTAGAACGTGAATTTATTAGAGAAGACCCTGCATGCACAGTTTATAGTGACACCGATTCCTATGATGATCTCTTTTGAATGTTGCATGATACTCTGATGATGTCTCATGTATTTCAACATCTCTTAATTTGCTTTAACAATAATTATACAGAATATTCATTAAATATTATCATCAAGTTGTATACTTACGATAATTAAATAAATGACTTGAAGTCCATTAATGTAATTACATGCAATATGTTTTCATGTTATGACAGAAATATACTTTATATATAAGTAGTAGAGATAGATATATATTGTGATCAATACTTGTAGTATATTTTATTTAAATATGTCATTTTTATAAGAACCGAGGTGATTCTAATATTATTTGTGTTTCAGCATATATTGTCTTCTTAAGATATAATTTGTGAAATTAATTCAAGTATAGTTATTCGTTTACTGTACTATCAATATTGTAGTCATATTTTTGGCAAAAACATCTGATTATTTATGTTAATTAATGTTTTCTATTTTCAGGTCTGTTGATTAAACTTGCATTGTACTGGAAAGTTATAAGAAGTCTTCGTGGATGTAGATGTAATGTAAGAAATTACAGAGTAATATTTAAACACATGTATGTAACTATATAATTGCCCATTAAATACAGTCAAATGATACACTAATCTAATAGTTAACCTAGTATTATTTTATCGTTGAAATATATAAATATGATGCATAGAGACACAAAAAGTAGGAATACAAGCATACATGCACGCACACGATACAAGCGTGCGTGTATGCATGCACGCACGAACGTGTGCATGCACATAGGTGCTATTTTAATTGCATATCTCAAAAACTTCAAAAACAAGATATACTTGAAAAAATAATAAAAATTCTTAAAATATGAAATAAAAATGTTATGGTTTGGAGAAGGAAAAAGATAAACTTGAATTTCTCAAAAGCAGCATTTTTCAAAGTCATTTTAAGATTGATCATGTTTTCATAAATAGAAATGCATAATTTTTATTCAAGCATTTGCTAAAACATGGAATTTTACGTTAAAATTGTATCAATTATTATATATAATAACGATATTTATTTGTAATATCAAGACGCGCATTGTCTGATTAAGTAAACAGTAATACACACACACACACACACACACACACACACACACACTTGTTAAATGTCTCGTAAACTATGAATTTAGACTATACATGTCTTACATAATTTTTACGTAAAAATTGATAAATGTCAAGGTCAAGAGCGATCTCACCTACGTTCAATGACTTTGACATATATTGTCAAGAACTTGGGTCTGACTAACTTGCAAAAAAGTTTTAGCCGTCGCTCGTTGTTTATTACAAAGTTATTAACAAATATAAATGAGAAATATAACAGTTTGTGTCAATGCTAAGGGAAGTAATTTGTTGATATGTGTACTGTCTAGACACGCACATATTAGTAAATTAATTCCCTTAGTACTGACACAAACTATTATACTTCTTAAACTTTTTTGTTTGTAACTTTTTAATAAACAACGGCTAAAATTTTTTGCAAGTTAGTCAGCCATGTACTTGACAATATATGTTAAGGTTATTGAAATTGCCCTTAACTTTGTCATTTTTACACACTGTAAAATTTTATGCTCTATCGAACGCGTAAATAAAAATTATACATTTGCATAAAAAAAATCGATTTTAAGACTTTAAAAACGGCCACTTTTGAGAAGTTTAAAATCATATTTTTTCTTCCTGTGATCTTTCTCCATCAAACTTTTTTTTGATACATTTATTAAAAGAATGTCTTATTTTTCGGATTTTAGATTTTTAAATGGGACACACAAACACAACCTCCCCCCCTCCGTCACACACATACACACAGTTATATAAACAATTCAATGATCAACTCGTATGTGTATAATGAATAGATAAATAATTCTAGGATTATTAACAGAAAATAAATTCTCGAGTATTGAATCTTCATGTTTCTGTATAGAAATAAAGATCTTTATTTTGCATTACTGTATGTTTATAATTACCACTTCATAATTTATAATATAAATTTGTAATGTTATAAATTTAGTTCTTAGGAAACGTTGTATTTTTATTCAGCATATGGATAAAATTCTTAAAATTTTAAGTACTATAGAATTCTAAATAACGTACAGAAAACGTAAATCATTGATATTGATGCTTTCTCATTTGAAATTGATTTCTTCCGGTCATACGCATCGCTGATATTTGTTCATTGTGTTTGTCAAGTTCGTCTCTCACACAACATGGTTTCGGCAAAGCTGCATATAGTATATTTGTGTCAAAAATAAAATATTACTAATATAATTACATATAATCTTTCAAAGGGCACCTGATTTTTTTTGCATAAATGGTCACTAATTGGGATAATTTTTACAGCCTAATTAAAAGTTATTGTTATTAATTGCATATTGGATATTTTTTATTGTTCTATAACATATTAGTATTTGAGAACATTATATGTATATAAGTTTACTCAATATTTTCTGAAAAAAATAACGAGACACCAAAACAGATATTTAAAAAACGAAATATAAGCACACTAAGCGGCTTATATAAAACAGTATTTCTAAAAAAATGAAGATATTAATTAATAAAACGCTTTTGTATTGCGGATTTTTGATGGGATTGCATATTTAAAGGTTCGTAAAAAGAATAGTTATTAGAAAAAAATAAAAAATATAACTATCTAGAGTCCCTATAAGAGTCTGGACAATCCTAGTCCTACTTTCAGATCGGACGTGCAACACCATGGCGGCGGAACAAATTACATATACCCTTGCGCCGTTATATTTCATATCGGCGGCGGCGTTTGAAGCAAAATAGCTTGATGGCGGCAAGTTCGCTGAAAATTTTTCTTTGTTTGACGACGACGGAATTGGCGGCGGCAGTGGCGGTGGCGGCGGCAAACGGCGGCGTTAGTAGGGATTTTTTTAAATCTCTCAATTTTTGATAAATAATATGAAAGTGAAAATAGCATAAATAATACATAGTTATTTACATTATATTAAGATTTTCAGAAATTAAATTACATATAGCTTGTTTTCAAAATACGATCACTTTATTAGCATATCAATTAAGAGACACGGTAGTGTCTCGCGCCAAGTATATTATTAATGTCTTTTCTTACAACAAAATAAAATAAAATTTATCTTAAAATGTTATTACTGACCATCATACGTAACAAAAATAAAATGTAATTCACTGTATAATCATCAGACTTCTTAGTTTTATTAAACATTTCCTCACATTAAATTGTATAAATAATATGAATAATATAACTTATATGTATGTTAATGACTTTGTATTAACGAATGCGACGAATTTCACCGCGAATGAAACTATTGGATTTTTTATAGTAATCGACATAATCATTAGCTTCAATGCTGAAAGGACGAGACTTGCACGTTAGTCCAGTCAAATTAGGCCGGCGACGATCGGCCACGCGTTAAAAGCGCGACTTCCAGAGGCTTTCCTGGGCTCAATTTTTAACGAATCTGAACGACTGACCCCTCATTTTGTAGGTCTCTTCAAGCCCTACAACTTTGTCAGTGGCGGCATATTTCTATCTATTAATGGAAACGAGATAAACGCAAAAAACTGCGACAAAATACATTTTTTCCTACTTTCACCGGCTAGAACTCGACAAATCTTGATTTTAAGTTAGGGTCTTCACGAAATGAATTGTAGGGCTTTAAAAGAGCTACAAAATGAGGGGTTAGTCAATCATGTACGGTCAAAATTCGCCGAGTTATTGCGAAAAAACGAAATTTTTCATTCCCCCTCCACCCCTTAAAAACCCATCGGTCCGATTAACCCGACAACTCAGAAATAAGTTCTCCTACATCCCCCCAACAACCCTAAAAAGGTTTCATAAATCTCTCTTCACTTCCGAGCAAAAGCCTTTTTTTTGTTTAATTTGACTGGACTACGTGGCGCGCTGAAATTTCTTTAGCTGACGCTCGTATTATTTTAGTTTTGAACGCGTCCGTTACTCCACGTAGATCCAAGCTACCTGACCACGTATTCCTCTTTTCCTTTCTACGAGGCACCAATATAGAGAAACGCAAACAGTATGCACGGTGACCTCGCCGTAGGAAGTTTCTAAATCCCTGTGGCGGGCTAACGTTCAAATCTACCATGAGCTCGCCTAGCGGATAGTTACACCTCGGTCCAGAGATACAGGTAATGCCTGTTTACAGATATCGGAGCAAACATTAATACAGAGTAGTCTCGGCGCACACCGGAGGATTATATTATTCTTGGGCAGCCGAACGGTCACTAACTTCGCAATGAAATTCATCCTCCAGGCACGAAGATTGTTTCCATATTTGTTCTCCGTTACGTAACGAACACCTTGTAACAACCATAAATGGATCCGAACGTAATAACGAAGTTAATTTACAAATTATTTCTATTATTTATCAGTATTAAATTTCGATCGAAACTTTTGCAAAGCCAGGAGAAAACTTACTGCTCTCACATCCCCGTTTGATTAATGCAATACTGTGCTTGGAGCTTCCAAATTGAATTTTTATAATTGTCAATTTATTATAATACAGACACTTTTGATAGCTTTCTGATGCATCGACATTTCCATAATTTAAAAGCAACCTGATATTTGTCACTTTGTGTCATACGGACAGCGACATATTGAAGCTTGTATAATTAATAATTGTTGTTTTTTTTTAATCACGAAATTTGTGCGCGAGATAACTAACGTCCAGCAGCGGACCAAACTTCTTCCTTTTGGAAATGCCGATAAACAAGAAACACACGACGGACACTTTCGACGTCAACAAACCTATTTCTTATCATTCGTCTTCCATTCCTTGGTATGAGACTCGAAGAGACCAGAGACGAAGGATCGACAGTGACAGTCGCCTCTGAAGAGAAGTGCTATTCACGAGAACTGAGAGAATATTAATTAAAATAAATTAAAATAAACTAATAAACTGACAGAATACATATGTATATGCATTCCCATAGTATGTATAAAATTTTTTAATGTTTTATTTTTTTATAATAAACTTATTTTGTCTTGTTTATTATATTATATATAATTTTAAATTGTTGTATTAAATATTTATATACATACCGATTAGTTTTATGTTGTAATTCAACATAAATTTTTTCTAATATTATGTTAAAGTTTTCCTTTGATATTGCAAATCTTCTTTTAAAATAATCATCAAAAATTTCTAAATAATTTATACGTGGCCTGATTATACGTGGTTTTCGTCGATTCCTTCTTATTGGAAGATCATAACCCTCGTATTCATCAAATAATAAAAAATTAATAATTCTATCCATGTTACATAAACACGTTTTCGTAGATATTTTAAATAAAAATCGAAATTTATTCAAATTAAAGAGAAGTAGTATAATATTTAAAAAGATTGGTTGAGAACGACATACACAACGACAAATATCTTGTTGTTGGCGACACTGCTGATTGAGTTAATCGTCGATTAAAGTTAATCGGCGTTGGTCGAAGTGGCCCTAATTAATGCACTTGGCAACACCAAGTGCCTCGGTGCCTCCGATACGTCGAAATCCGACCCTAGCGACGGACATAAGGGTGTGGGTATTCACTTAGCGAACGAACGCCGAACGAACAGCGAATCGTGCATTTGTATACCATGTGTGCTTAGCACGAATGAGATACAAATGCACGATTCGCTGTTCGTTCGGCGTTCGTTCGCTTAAGGTATTCCTTTCATGACCACCAAAGTCTTAAGAATTAACTGATTTTTTGGTACGAAAAAGTTAAAATGCATATCTTATTTTTACGCCAGAAAAAAAATTAAACCACATTACTGAACATATAAAGAAGAATTATGACTGAAAATTCGATATTTTATATGTGACGTTGTCGAAAGTCTATTTTTCACACTTCAATGTAATAATTTGTTTATCAAATAATTTAAGATATTAAATATTAACTGCAGCGTTACATATTCGCTAAACTCTATACTTTTGATAGTGCCAATAAAAATACCGAGTCACCGAATATTTAAACAAAATGTTTATGTTAAAAGTTGACTTGAAATGTGGTTTATAGATGAATATTTTTAATGGCGACTTTCAAGGAATTATTTGGCAACGCTGCAAGCTGTGCGCGCTCATGTCACACTTCAGTTCATTATATATACGTACTTACGGTTTATTATCAACTATTTATTATGTTTTAAAAAATAAATCTTGTCACATATTAATAAATCTTGTCACATATTTTGCATTGAATTTGGAAAATACTTGCAAGACCAAATAATTGTTCTGATTTAATATTTCTTAATGATAAAGGCATGTCACAAGCAGTACACCACAGATCAACTGCAAGCATTTTAATTTCTACAAGTCGACGTCCATTAAAAATTGGATAATTTGCAAAATCGGACTCCTTTACCAAAATATAAATTACAGTTACAATGCCAATTATCTTGTTCTTGAGGTTATTTAATTAATAATATTACCGTTTCTGTAACCTTACCTTATTGAATTTTTTCTTTATAAAATTGATAATATTTTGAGTGCGCTGCTTCACTTTTATTTTCACAAATTGTCCCTTTTATTTTTGCCCACATTACTCCTCAATTTATGTTTCTTATATATCACTCATTATTATTATAAAATCTCTTTTTGATAAAAAAAAATGTCACAATATTTTTTGATTAATGAAATTGACTCTTACATTGATACTTGTTATCAACTTCACATTTTACAATCGGCGCCCTGAAAAGCGCAGCGTTGCCATATCGTTCTGACAGTAAAATTTACCGAAAAATGAAAAATTTCTAAATACACATAATATTTTCACTTTTTTCTTATAATTAAACATAATAATCAATTATAACTTGATTTTATATAAGTTTAATGCAATATACAAGAGTTTGCTGAGACCCTGCTTAAGCGCCTACAAAATACGCTCCTCCGTGAAAGGAATACCTTAAGTGAATACCCACCATAAAATCCATGGCACATCCGCCGAAAAGACTGACGATTGTATCGGGCGACCAATCGTCCGATGCAACTCGACACGACCAGAAACGCTGACCGCGTAGGGTTAGCGCTAACGCGGGAGTCCCCGAGTTAGCAACAGACGCGGACAAATACCGCCGAATCCGACGATCGGCGGGCAGTCGTCAGTCAACCATTAAATAATAACGTGCGTCGCGTATATATATCAAGGGTCGCAACTTCGCGAGTGTCGTAACTAAAATAAAGGGAACTGTATCAAAGAGTAAAAGAGAAATATATTTGGCTGTTATATAATGTTATACAATATTATACATCGTGACGAGTGTTTCTTCTCCGACCCGAGATTCCCGAATCCTGTGCCGACCCTGAGAGCTACTCCCGGTCACGGCACAACAATGTCGGGACATAAAAATAATTCCGAATTTTTATTATGTCCCGACATAATTGTAAGTCATCCACAATTTTTATTTTTATATGATAGTGACTAGCCTTATTTTAAATTGTTATAAAATAAATATTATATTTTCTTTTTTCTAATAACCATTTTTTTTCGAACCTTTAAATGCAATCCCATAAAAAATCTGCAATATAAAAACGTTTTATTAATTAATATCTTAATTTTTTTTTAGAAATACTGTCATGATTGTGCTTTTTTTGTCTTTTAATTATTTTTTTTGGTTCCCGTACTTTTTTCAGAAAATATTGAATAAATCTATAATACCTACACATATTGTCCTCAAATACTAATAAATTGTAGAACAATCCAAAATATACAATAGGTAATTAATAACAATAACTTTTAATTGAGGTGTAAAAATCACTCTAAATGATCATTTATAAAAAACAAACAAACAAACAAACAATTAGGCTCTTGTTCGCGGGTTAAAGAAATAACATAAAACAATCGTGTCGCTAAGAAGCTATCATCTCAATATCGTTAATAAATAATTAATTGCGTGGACTAGTTAAATCGCTAATTGTCCACTTCAACTGCTTATGTTCCGGTGAACTATAAACAGAAAAATATATAATATATTGCTGTTGACTCGAGTACTCCAAGAGCAATGTATTCTTTATAATAAACAATTCTTTAATAGTTTAATAAACAATTCGACGAAGAAATGAACGCCAGGCCGACCTCGTATTCTCATAATCACTAATAATAATAATAATAATATTTAACGTCTTATAAAATAATTTTAAATCTACAAACATATTATCTACTTTATAATTAAAAATTATACTTGCAATATGCACTGCATTCCGTGAATTCGATTTGACGGTGTTTCTTACTTTTAAAGTCGAATGTTAAATTAATTCGTAAGTTGAAGTCGGACAGTTGAAAAAAATGACAACGCGATATAAGATTTATTCTAAAATATTCTCGAAGAATTAACAATTGCACGGAAACTTTACATTTAAATACTTTAATAGTTTAATATATCTATCTGGCATTTGCGCGTTGAATAAAATAATGTCAAGTGAAAAATTGATTCGCGAAATAGACCATATAATTTTTTACAAATTACAAACTTTTAGACGAAAACTAAGACATTCCACTTTATAATATGGCGAATAGTTAATTATAAAATAAATAATATTTATTTAACTTCGGCTGCTGCCAAGAAGTGGACTTGGTTTACAATAGATTCCTTAACACAATCATCCATCCGCATATCGCCCGTCAGCCACAACAATTTTGACGGGATCATTTCTTACGCTAAAGCTCGCCATTATTTATCACTATTGCTCTCGCCTATCTTTCCTCATCTCCACTTCTATCTTTTTCCTATCCCTATATAATTTCCTTAATATTTTTCTTTGGTTGTATCTAGTTTATCGTTACATAGTCTATCTGTTCTTTTCCTGTTATCTCTCCCTAGTTTTATAAAACCGGTTTTTTATACTGCTGCACTCCTCCACATAGTGCTTCAAATTATTCCTTCTTTTCTTGCAGAACAGACACATTTTTTCTCTTCCCCCCACCAATACATGTTCTCCGATTCCATGTTACCACATGTCATCGTCAGATTTATCAGGGCTTTGATACTATCCCCTTCGACCTGTTTATCTATGTTTGCCATCCGGTCTTCATGTGGTATAATACCTCGGGTCTCCCGCGTGGCGTGACTGTATAAGTCCTTTGTGCTGTTTGTACACACACTGTGTGTGTGTGTGTATGTGTGTGTGTGTGTGTGTGTGTGGGAGAGGTTTTTTAGTGGGTGCAAGCCCCACATACCCTGACAGCCGGGGTCAGAAATGCGCGAGGCATTTTCCTCTTCCAACGAGAATAAAAAAAAATATTCCGATCTATTTCCGTCTCTCCTCTAGGCGAATAGTTAATTAATTAATTAAGTAAACTATAATAGCCCAAGCTATTAATTGTTCTCATGTTTCTCGACTGAGTGTATTGTACTTTTTATCAAACTATTTATTCGACGAAAAAACATAATATGTCAAGGCTAGCATTGAACTTTTACATTTAGGAAACTTTTAACACTATATAAAATAATTTTACATCGATTATTTTCTGTTTTTTTTTACACTCTTATTCTGTATACTTATTTGAAATGTGATTGTTTTAGATTAGATTATGTTCAGGTAAATTATACATTTAAAGCGCGATATAAGATTTATTTAAATAATATTATGGAATTAATAATCTCTAAATTTCGCTAAATTTAATAATTTATATATTTAATGGCAAAATTTAAGGATTATTAATTCCATAATACTATGATTTGAATAAATCTTATATCACTAAATTTTGCCATTAAATAACTTATAATTTAATTCAGCTTTGCATTTAGAAAAGAGTCTTGTGATTGCAGCGCAGTACTCACGATATTTTAATTATAAATTAAATGACTAAAAACTTTATAATTTGGTAAGTTTATAATGTCAATGTTAATTGGCAAGTAATTAATTCATGTTTTTTTCTGTTTTAATTAGAAAAATTCTCATATTTCTGCTGCGTTTCTAAAACAATTTAGGCAACTAATGCTCAAAGCAATAAAAATAAAAACTTTGAAGAAACTTTGAAATGTCTTAGTTTTTTGTCTAAAAATTTATATAACTTGTGAAAAAGTTAATATTATATTTGAGAGCATAAAATGTTGTGATCATCGTTTATGTAACTACTTGAGGAATGTATAGGTACCCAGGACGAGTCATCTCATCGACATATATTAGTATGGACTCCGCACAGGTAGAGAAAAATATGACCGGCGACTCACACCGGTTAAAGAAAAGAGATAGCGACTAGTAGAGTCTCTACCAGTATATGCGTCGATGAGTCATCTATAGAACCAACCAGAATTTTCTAGAAAAATCTTTTGGAAGAACCTGTTTGGACCCTATAAAAAGAGAGGACTCTCGGCATACGGCAGCACTTTTCAGCAGTTCTTCGACGGGTCAAGTTCAAAGATTTCAGTACGCTGTACTTACGACGCATATATAGTCGAGTCGATTACTAGTGTTGCATCGATATAAGTTAAAGAAGTATTATTGTAAGTAAAGTAATAAATAAATAAATTTTTCGGAATAAGAATTATCGCGAATCGGAGAATCAAATAAAACAATATTGATTATTCATTAATAATAATATAATTTTACGTAATATATGTTTTCGCGTAATTGATTGTCTGCACGTGCAATGTTGAATTCCGTATTTCTGATTAATCAATTGTATAAGTGTGTTTTTGTTATAACCGTTATTTGATTAATAAATATCGCGCGTCAAGACCGACATTCTCGAATGTTTCGTCGTTAATATTAACGGAACACAAGGGCTGGGACACAAGATGGATCAATTCTGGGACAAGTGGCGTTGCAATTCGTTTAATTGGTAAGTAAAATCTATGTGTTAACCCTGCATTTATTCCTTATAATATTCCGATTTTTAATTATCGTGTAAATATAGATTTTGCGTTCGCACATTGACGATCTATTATAGAATATGCGTATTTCACAAGATTCAATCGGCCTCAAGTATATTCCGTGAAAAATCGATAAAAAGGCGATTAGATTTTTAGATATTGCAAATATCGTGTAAGAGGGACCGGGGCAAACTTGACACTGGCCTTTTTGCTAATTTAAATCTATCGTATATAGAAACTTGCCTTTTCTACTGTAAATGCGTCTTTATGTGCCAGTATTATCAACGAGATTTGATGACATTCAAACCTATATGTAAGTGATTTTCATAAGAAATTTGATGCTCTATATGAATCCGATAATCGTATTTGGATATTTTCAAAATTTTCATGTTTTTGAAGTGACAAAAGTGAAAAACGACGTCCGGGGCAAAGTCAACGCCACGCCATTTCGTCGGCTCTCAGTAACAAAAGTTCAACAATTTTTGTTCTCATTATTTCAAATGATGTTCTAGCTACTTTATTCCGAATTTTTGTACTTTTTAAATACACAATAAACAATGTATTTTCATTTTCAGACAGTAAAAAATAAGTTTCAGATCAAATTGTGTCGATAAGACAAAATGTTGAGTTTGTTCCGGCGGGGTGTCGAGTTTGCCCCGGCATTTTTCAATTCAAAAATTTGTTTTTGCGTCACTTTTCCTTTCCTGGCGGCAAAACAAAGTGACGTACAGCAAAACTTTCTGAATCAATTTTGTACCTGAAAAAAAAACACTCTTTAAATATATACCATTAAATTTGCCTAAAAATTTTAATTAAATATTAAAAATTGCCTTTGAAAGAATAGTGTTAGCCCCGGTCTCCCCTATATCGATTTGCAATTTTATCTTGCATATTCAACTTGCATTATAACGCAAAATAACAACCTTTAAAACAAGCGTACAGCATATTTAATGTTAAAATGTAAAAAACGTATAAACGCGAAATGTTAAGAGAACATGTGAGGCCGCGCGGCATTTTCAGCGTGTAAAATTAACCACGTAGTAGAGAAGAACGTTCTTCACATCTGTTCCATCTTCAACCTACGACACACGGTACGATTTTGTCTGTTGGAATGCCTGCGCGCGCCTGTACTGACGATCTTCCTGACTGCTAACAATAAGCTGGAAATTGTTAATCATGCTGCTTGGCTAGATTTCAGTAATAAATTAGAAAATGCTATTTTTCTTGCATGGTTTTGTGTTTGCTCATTGTGAGAGCCAATTAGGACGCAGCCTTAGGTCGCGTGAGCATTTCTTTTCACACGTTGCGTCGTCTAGCTGCTTAAGGGTTTAACTGGGGAGAAACATGTAACGTCCACCGGTCTACCACGTGTTGCAAAAAGTAAGGGAAAGAAAAATGGACAAAGGAAGCTATTTCAATTCTGATAGAGGTTTATAAAGAGAAATTATGCTTGTACGCACGCCAAATTACATTAATAAATATGTTTGAAATTAATGAATATATATGCGCGCTACTGTTAGCTGTTCAACTAGCACGAAAATTATCGCATTATTTGAAATTCTGAAGCCAAGCTAGCAATACGGCCATCAGCATTTCTAGCTGCCTTCAACGTAAATCTATAGCTATATAGCAATTCAGCAGGCAAAAACGCATCGTATATACCCATACTCAGAGGGTACGTTTTATTTAGCGTTCGCAATGCTCTTAGAATCGTAAACCGATTGTTGAAGAATTTAAGGGTAGAGACGCAGGTAGAAAAAAATTTATGCTTCTTTGTCCTTTCTCGTTTGCACGCGAACAAAAGGAAACGGAGGGGCACAAAAGAGAATGCCGACTTGGGGCCCCTAACTCCCAGATGGTCACCCAGTACCGCTCCGTTTCCACGTTCACGCCACTCCGTCGCCGTTATTCGTGCCGCACGTAACGTGCGCCTCTATTCCCAGTTTCCAATAATCCCAGTAGAAATTTTCTACTTTTTAAATAAAGGCAAATGCTAGATATATTATGTCTTATGTGTATATACCACGGGTTTTAATAATACGTTTTATTTGCAAAGCCCTGTAGGCATTGGATTGGATCAACTCTGGAACAGATGGTGTCGCGACTAATTTAATTGGTAAGTACAACCTATATTAATTTCACATTTATCATTTATTTCAAATTTAACTATCGCGTAAGAATAGAGGCGGTCTTGCGCGACGCGTATATCACTGTTGGAAAATTTTTGTAGTTTTGTTAAAAAGGGTCCTTGTGTTAAAATTTTTGTGTAAAATAATCAACACATACATGTGTAGATTTAACACATGCCTGCTATGTTAATTGAACTTTACAAATTAAAAATGTAAAATTATTAAAATAATTTAAAAAATATGTTAAAGTAACACAATTTGAACGTATTTATTAAATGTGTTAAAATTTGCAGAAAAAGAGTGTTGATTTTACTGTATAACAGAAATAGGATTAAAAATTTACAGAAAAAGAGTGTTGATTTTATCTTACAATTTTAACTTTAACATACAAGTTTTGTTAATTGTACACATTTACATTTCCTTTCTGTTGAAATATTTGAAGACCGCACTATCGTTGTAATCTAGTAATTTATAATCGCGCTTAATTTTGAGCGACAATTTATTGAGAACAAATTTTGCTTAAATGCCACGAAGAAATAGAAAGAGAAGAGCGGAAAAAAAGGCCGCTAGATGTGAGAGCAAATCGCTGAAAATAACATTTCGTAACTTATTTTATTATTTGTTATTGATGGAAATAGTTGTTTATTTGCACAATAGTACATTTTAGATCACTGTATAATACAATAATGTATTGCACGTAGTATATTGTTTAATAAACATAAAATATTTCAGATTGTATTTTAATGTTTTAAAAATATTCAGTAAAATATTTTACAACAATTTAATATTAACAAAAATACCTATGAAATATCTTTAAATATTTAAGGTTTATAATAATTTAAATTATATTATTGGATTTTTTCTTACCAAAAATTTTATATAAATTGATATTTGAGAAAACATTTTTATCAAGATGTTATTTTTTTCTGAAAAATTTGTCGAAGTTAGGAACAAGATATTTGCGTGTAAAAATTATTTTTTGATATATTTATTTTGAACATGATTTTTATTTAAATATTGTATGTGTAACAGATCAGTCCTACTATAATTCTGCTGTTGCGCGTGATGCGAGTATAAGTGAAGTAAAGGAGTTTGGATATTCTGTCAGAGGCAAAGATAAGGAACTATAAAAACCCGAGAGCAATAGAGGAAAACAAAAGAGGTATCAGGTAATAACTAACTGGCGCGGGGACGGAGTAACTCCGGTAAGTATTAATATTTGAGTAAAATTAGTTGTTTCTCCCTTTTCGTTTATTTAGATCGTTTTATTCTGAAAATTTAAATTTAATAATAATTAGAGGAAAAAATTAATTTGAAACTTTATAAAAAATTCTCAATAAAATAATGGATTTATGAAAAATGTCAGAAAAATCAATTATATCGTATCGACATTATTATGATTATATTAAAAATGAATATAAAACTTCGTGAATCCGCTAACCTAAAATAGATGAACTATAAAAAAATTTAACAAGTATTTAATCTTGAACTTGTCTTTTATTATTTGTCAATTTGTTATGTTAGTGTGCTTGAGGCTATACTCGCGCAAGTACATAGATTCATTATTTGTTAATTTAGTGTGCTATTGTGCTCGAGGCTACACTCGCACAAATACACATACAGAGAGAGAGAGAGAGAATACAAAATACAGCTCAGTCATTTAACTATAAATATATGATAAAAATAACCTGCTAATTCTTTTTGTAAAAAAGAAATTTGTAGCAAAATTTTAATTGTTAAAATGTCAATATTTTATTTGCAATACAATTTTATTTTTTTTTATTTATCTCTGTAATTTGAATCTACAAAAACCTAACTATTTCAATATTTTTTTTTTGATATCTGTAAAATTATTTATTTTTATTGAAATCTAATTCTAGATGTAAGTATTTTTTCCTGATTTTTATTGTGTATAAAAAAAAAAGTATAATTTTCATGTTATTTTAAATTTATAAATTCGCTCATATTTTTTTGTATATATTTTAGAATACTTTTTTTTTACAAAAAGAATTAGCAGGATATTTTTATGTATGTAAAATAAAAAGAATGTAATATTTTTTTACTTATCAAACTACGTGTCAATTATATGTCGGTTTTGAAACGCAGTCTTAAGCTGAAGTTGGAATAATTGAAAGAAAAGATGTATTTAAAAAAATGCACGTATAAAAATAAAAATATTATTAATCACACCATAGCTTTACCAAATTAGGTATATCTGAAATATATAAAAAATTAAAATTAAAAATTCCTTTTAGCGATATTTTTTAAATGAATGGATTGTTTTTAAGTACATAATTATTTTTCAGAAAATCATAAAAACTGCGTAAACAATTTATTAATTTATTAATTTATCTATAATAATAGTTACATTTTGTGCAAATGCATGAAGCTTCCAGAGTTTCAACTTCTCACTGCTTCAAAAATTATTTATGTTTCCGTAAAAATTCTCCTGTTAGTACGACGTTAGACATTGAAATGCTAAGTAGACAAAAATTTTTTATTATTGTAAAAATAAAAGAAACAAAATTGTGTATTAAAAAAATAAATAAATCTGAAAGACAGCTACTTGAAATAAGAGACTGTCCTTGACAAAGGATTTATGGTCACCGGATCACCGTAGGTTCGATATCCATTTTAGAAAAAGATATTTTTTATTGATTTAGGACTACCTGCGTTCAAAATTCATGAAACGTACAATAGCCAAGTTTAAAGCATGAGAGAAAAACGTAATTTATTACGTGGTGATTTCGAGCCTTAGTCTCTGAGCATCTTATTTTGACGGAGAGAGAGAGGCAGAAAAAGAGAAACGGGCACACTTATGACATAGTGTGACTAATCCGTCTTTCTTTTATGTTTTTGGGCTACCTGCTTTTTAAGATATACATAAAACGTACCATAGCTAATTTTAAAATACAAAAAAAGTAACTTTCACTGGTATAATTTCGAGCTAAAGCTAAGACTAAAGTCTATTAGACTAAAGTCTAAGCATCTTATTTCGATTCGGAAAGGAAAGGAAAACAGAAACGAATAAGATCGTTTTATAGCATGAATTGTTTTATAACAAATATAACTCATCTGTCTGTTAGAAATTCTTTTATGATGTAGAACACCGCTTGCATTAAAGGTAAATCATTTACGGAATGAACAATAGCTAATTCTGAAAAACAAAAAAAAAAGAAATTTATTACGAGTGTCGAGCAGAGTGAATTAGAAAGCTGTGTCACATCCTGAAATGGCACCGAACTTTTCGAGTTGCATTTTTTGATTATCGAAGGGTCGAACGTACTATTACTTTTAAATTCTATGACGAGGTGACTGACAATGAGTTAAACCCTGACTGAGTTAAACCCTTATAGTTAAACTATCCGCTCTTTTTAAGCCTTGTGTCCACGATACTATAGAAATCGCTCCGAGATCGCCAGGGCTGCATTAAGGAGGAACATACAAGTAGACCGCAAGAAAAAAAGGTGAAATTCGGGAATTTTTATCTTGGAAACTATTAATTCGATTCGATCAGGGTTTTTTTATTTAAAAGTATCTACACTGAGGCATGTTCACAAATTTTTTTAAGGGAATTTATTCCCTCGGAGCGCTGTTCTCGTGGCCGGCGTAAAATGTGACACGGTTCACGGTTCCCAGAATATTTCGAGAACGGCTGGACCGATTTACTTCAAATTTATACACAATGTTTTGCGATAGTTTTTCTCGTTTGCATCGGGAGATTTTTTTTTATACTCAACTAGTTTTTTTTTATCAGACTATAAAGGCGAAATAAATTTTCGAAATAAATTTTTGTTTTTGGTTTTTATTGAAATATGCATAGTGTGAAACGGTGGAATAAATTAACTATGTGGAAGACAGACGTACGTGGAAGACATATATTTAAATTGAACATAAAAACTGCTTTTTTATTCGGTTTTTAATATGTAATTTTATTGGCTATGTCTATTTTGGTTGGGTATATTTTGTCCATCTTTCTTTTGTTGTTACGCATCATTATCCATAAACAAATAAAATCTGTCATTGAAGTGTGTGGACACATTGCCTCATCAGGTAGATTCCTCTGCAATGTAAGAATCATCGTTCTCGTAACAGTCTCCATTCTCAAGCTGGCTCTTAACATAACTGATGCAGCGAGCACAGTATTTATGTTGAGCATCAATGCCATCAACTACAGCAAGGAAATTCAAATCTTCGATATTTGCAACAGCGAGCTTATTTTTATAGACCCGACTATTCATACTTACGAGAATTTATTCAACTAATAACTGAACTTCAACTAATAACTAAATAACATGACAAATGTATGTACCTAATGTTTGTTCGACAACTACAGTATGGCTCCATTTTTCCTCTCCAAAAACTTTATTGACCGTTGAGATTAAATTGCGACGTTCTGCTGATATTAAATCACGACGTTTCACTGCTGAACAACAGGATACTGCCTTCTCGAATTTGTGCACATTCTTCGCCATTACTTGTTTTGCAGCGGACTGAACTACTGAAAGGCGAAATCTTCTATATCTTTATATGAGATTTACTTTTGTATGAGTTAAATTATAGAGATTACTTTCTGTTTTACGCTAAAAAGCCACAAAAGCCAAAATCTGTGACATTACACACGATTTTCATACACGAAAAATATTCATGCCAAAAACGAATCAACCGATCACAGTCGAAAGATCTCGGTAAAGAGAACGCCACCCTGAAGGCTCGAAAGAAACAATTACAGCAGACAAAAATCGACTACTCTTATCTTTAATACGCTGAATCATGATGTAAATATTACATATATTATGCACTGAATGTGGCAACGTGGCGTTTTTTTACATGAGAACATTTGGTTGACCAATTCTTTTGTATTCTTTTACAAGAATTTATCTGGATAAGCATTTATTAAATTCAATAGCGTTCATGGCTCCTTTTTTTAGATGCTTGTAATAGTTGTAATGTAATGAGAAATATATTTGACACAATATCGATGCTTAGAATTAGAAAAAGATAAGTTAAAGAGAAAGTTAAACCCAGATTCAAATTCTATATAATAAAAAATGAACTTAAAAACCTATTCTGTAAACGTTTAACGACACCGTTAAGTGCTTTGCGCATGGTATAAATATATCTGTGCAAAGCATGTAATGATGTTAACGTTTACAGAATAGGCCCTTTAGGTTTTGCACTAGACTAAGGTGATTTATAATTTTATTATCTAATCATTCAATATTCCACAAATTTTCATGAAATGATATATTTCGATATGTTGTAAAACGCAAATGAAAAACGAGAAATATATCTGACATCTCATATCTTTATAATCACATTAATTTATATTTTGCAACAGAATATATTAACAAATTTCTGCATATGCATAAAAAAGACCCTATCACGAAGAACTTTCTTCTTACTTTATTTGCGTCTGTTTTCTATTGCTGAACTGGCTGCACTAGTTATGCAGAGCTTATCTTTTTCTTTCTAATGTGGAGTAAAAAAGATAAACTCTGAACTAGTGCAGCCAGTTACACAATTGAAAACAGACTCCTTTTCACGTGTGACGAACGTTCGAAATAACTACAATATCTCGATTCTACTATATACGATTGTACGATCGTCTAATCGTCTAATCGTCTAATCGTCTTTGAATGTGTTTCAATGCGTTTGCGGAGCGCCGCTGTTAGCGCTATTGATGCGTCATTCCGTCCTTGTTTTACATCTAATGAGCAATAAAGATAAATAGAATGATGTGTTACGTCAGGACCCCGAAATTTAGGTATATTTGGTTCGACGGATAGCGAAAGAAAGGCTATCCAAGGGAGGGGGTATGGGAAGACATAACCCGAGCTTATGGTATCTCGGAGTCACGCTGGATGGGCGCGTGGCTCGAGTCGAATGCACTTTTTAGGGAAACTTCAGTCATGGGTCAACGTCCAGAAGGGACGCTATTACGCCTACTGCACTTTCGTGCACTCGCGGTTCTTATTTCGGTCAAGGATATAATCCCTATTACCGGGGATCGGACCTTGGGCGAATTTCGAGAGATAGTGAGGTCTTACTTGAAATGAATAGACATTGAATCTAATTTTACCAATTAGTATGAAGATTTATTACACAAGAAAGGAGAAGACAAAATCTTATTACAAATTAAATATCATTGTTATATATAATACGTGGGATTACAAAAAGAAAAGAATAAAATGACATTATAAATTAAAAGTTATTAATATGTATAAAGTACGGGCGAGTGTGGTGTGTGTGTGTGGAGAAACATTTATTCTAGTATGAGTGTTACATAAATTTAGAGGGTGAGGATTTTATAAAAATTTTCGCTATCAAAGTATATTTGGTGAGTAAATTAATATTTTACATTAAATTGTAAGGTGAGCACGGACTGGTTACGGTATATATATATATATATATGTATATATATATGTATATATATATATATATATATATATATATATATATATATATATATATATATATATAAAAGTAATATGTATAAAAAAAAATATAGTTACAAGCTAGATGGTTGTATAAAATCAAGGGAGACTTTATGTAGATGGTTATTATACATTATATGGATTTTGGATGATTTGCATATGTACATTTAATAAAATTTTCTATGGAGGAAAAACGCGCGGTGATCTCGTCAAAATCCGACGCGGGTAGATGTTCGGTGATTAAATCGATGACCGGTATAGGGACAGTCAAGTCGATCAGTTCTGGCGCGGTCAAGTCAATTATTTCCGCGGGGCGACTGTTGTTCTCTGTCGCAGCAGAGTGCAGGGCATTAAGCCGTCGCAGTTCGGCTAGGGCGTTCTCGGAAATGAATCTCCCAGAGACGACAGACGTAATTATGGGAGAACGATTTTGTCTGCTTTGGTGTTGCAGAATTCGTTCTCTGCGCTTCCTACCCGCTCTATGTTTCCATACCATCTATGAAGGAAAGGGGGGTGTAAATTAATTTGAGCGGGTGATCGTTAAACTAATTAAGAGGAAGGGTTAGAATTGCCGGGAAGCCCTGAGCGAAATATCGCTAGAACAAGGGTTCTCAATTAGTTTGAGCGAATAATCGCTAAACTAATTAAGCGAAAAGGTTGAAATTAGCGGGAGGTTCTGAGCGAATATCGTTAGGACAAAAGATTCTCAATTAGTTTGAGCGGATAACGCTAAAGCAATTAAGAGGGAATATTGAGAAAAGAGTTGAGCGTGTTGTCGCTAAAGTAAGGAATGCGATAATTACTCTGAGCAAGTGATGCTAGAGCAATTTCGAGATGGATTATAAAAATCTTGAGCGGAAAACGCTAAGATTAGGCGGAATAGGCATGGAATGGTTATATGATAATATATACATATTAATTGTAGGTGTGATGGTAGTCGTAACTTAGGTGAATAATTACGTGAGACTTACTATTGTTGGAATATATATATATATATATATATTCGTCAGGCGCTGGTAGTGGGCCGCAGATCTCGGGAAAGCTCGGTAGTGTCGACTGGTGGCACTTAGCGCGCACAGATTTTATTCGCGAGACTTAAGCCGAATAGATAGATGAAAACTTCAGACGTTAGTTTATGGCGGATCGGAACAGAAGACCAGCGAGAGAGCTTAAGTGCGTAAAGTCGCCGTTTATATACAAAATTTAGGGGGCGGGATTGATTTTTAATATGGTTTGATTGGAGTTCTCTTCCGATCGTGACGTATTTTTCGGCTTTTCTCCTATCCTTTGCCGAGCTTCCCCAAAAATCGCCATTGCTCATGAGCATTTTCTAATTAGCGGCTCCTCATTGGTGAGTTCGTTATCACCATGACCCTTTGACAGTCCCTTCCAGAGGCTCGGCTTTATCAATCGCCGCGAGGCGCGGGTCTTAGGTCACATCTGCGTTTCACGGAAAAGCGTTAATCGACTCCCCCGTGACCCGAGAGGTCACGTAGATTCTTATGGCATTTTTAATTTATTGCGCCCTTTCCACGAAATTCGAGATATGATTGAAATTTCGTGGTTCATTTCGTGGAATTTTCATGGAATCTGACAATCAAGTTCATAATTCGTCTATTTTATTTGCCTCGACTCTTCTGAAAGATTCCATCTATTTACTATTTAATGAGCGATGACAGTAGGAGCTGATAACCACTATTTATGGTTTCTGTGTGATGAAATGAATGATTCCACGAAAGAAAGAAATCGTGGAGTTTGACAGGACGTAACAGATGCAATAGCGCTAATAGCGCGTTTCGCGAACACAACTTTTATGAGCAGAATGAAGATTCGGAATTTTAAACTGAGAGCGAGATGTCTTCTTTTTTATCTGCCTCGTGTTTATCTATATAACAATTAATAACCATCGTCGCCGGGATTAAACGTAAATGGTAAATATGACGAATAGGACCATGCGTTAAACGTTGATCCCAGGAATTCCACCGCACTGCTATATATTTACCTTTTGTATAATTCTTTGCACGAGCTCGGACCGACTATTTTCACGATCTACGCGATCTAAAATTTCTAGTTTTTTTCTTCCTTTTTGGTTATTAGCTTCTGCCTTGTCCTGCCTCTTTTACAGCGGACAATAGGGCTAAAAAAATTTTTAATAACTGAGTTAGCTCGAGACACATGAGCGTTCAAAATCGAGAAACAATAAATCGATGGCTTGTATATGTTAAAATAAAAAAAAATTGTTAAAATAGTTGTTAAAACGTATCTTAAACTTATCCAAAATAAAAAGTTGAGAATCCCTTTCGAGAACACATCTTTTAAACAATAATGAATATAAAATATATATATTGCTTGTGGGGTAGGATCTCAGGTAAAGGTGCATCGATTCCCACAATAACGAATCGTTCAGTTAGGTAAAATCTCGCTAGGTTTATTCATGCTTTATATACAAGTAGAATACTTCTTGGATGTGTACGGATATGTGGACGTGCGTGATTTGTGTAGGATATCACGGTGTAGTGTTAATGTGGTATGTTGTGTATTATTCGTCCCGAACAGTCAGATTCGAGGAGGCAGAGCTTGGGGAGGAGTCTTGAAGACGAGGCCAGTATGTGCGTCACAACAGAGTGCTCAGGTTGGAGCTGGATGCGTGGTACTCGGGTTGGCCGGTCGATGAGGTGTAGCTTTCACGGGAGGAAAGTATCCACCTTGGAGATCAGGAACAGACCCTCCGTCTTGGTCTCAGGTACAAGAATCGAATTTCAGAGGAGGTTTAATGCAAAAAATGAACCAAGTGTTGTAAATTGTCAAGAATGAAAAAAAGTTCAACGTTAAATAATAATAATGAGAAAATATGTTCGAAGTACTATGCGTATTGTACGATGTACTGAGCTCGGGTGAGGATAGATTAAAGAGATCCGTATCTTTATTACTGTTATTTTTTGTACATAAGTATTTTTTGTTTTTGAGAAACTTCTTTAATTCATTTTGCCCATTTTTCATTTTTCCAAATTTTTGCAGAGTTTTCTTCGTGATCTGTAATATATTACGTATGAGATGAGAATACAAAATATTTTTAATACCTCAAATTTGTACTATACACTTTTACCTTGGTTTTTCGTTATGGTGTTTCATCCGTTTTTATTTGCTTCATTTGCAACTGTTGCAATGCATCACTGCGACAAATTTTCGAAAATTTGTAGCGTCTTCCTTTATTTAATAAATCTTCTTTAAATTCCTATAACGGCTTTTAATTCCTCGAGATTAATATCAGGCAAATCAGATAAATCTGATTTTGCACCATTTTTTCGTTTTCGTGCAATCTCAGGGTTAGTATATTTGACAATTTTACTTAGCATTTTTTTCGTCAGTAAAAAAGAGAGACCATACACCTATTGAAGTATCCTTATCTCTCACATCGCCTAACACTTGAGGTTCATAATCCGGTACTTCATCTGTTTCTGTTTTTTCTTGTTTCGGGGGTGTAACAAACCATTTAATTTTTGTCCCGTTTAAAATTACTTGCGGTTCTTCCAATGTTTCCGTATTTTCGACTAAATACTTTAGTATAAATTGCGCGTCGAACGCATTTTTGCATTATGTGCGATGCAAATTATCTTTTTAAAACATTTTGTTGTTTGCGTTACAAAATCGACGAACTTTTTTACCGGATCGCGACGAAATATAAATTCGCGCACTCCGCACCAACGGCATCGCACCGACATGTCGTCTAGCGCGGCGCACGTTTCGCAAATCTGCTGCGCGACGCAGAGAGTCGGTACGTGAATTTTGACGTTCTCGGTACCTTTGAGCGTCTCGTCTTGTCGCGTTTCGAAATCGTAGAATACAAATGCGACGCGATCTTTTTTGCTGCAGTTGTTCGTTGCATCCACGTTGACGATTTCGTTTCCAAGCGATACTTCTCCTTGTGCTAACGTACGTAGTACTCGTACCCTCAGCTTTTAAAGGACCTCGCACACATCACAGGGAAAATTGGCCATCCGTCGAATTGGCTGAAATTTTAGTATGATGTAGTTCATGTCGTCCTGATTAAAAGTCATAATGAGCCCAAGGTCAAAGAATGGACAGTTTCCGAGATACGGGAGGTCAAAGGTCTATAATAGTACCTTATTCGAAAATTCTATTCTTTGTGTATAACCGCACGTGAGCAGGGTATTAGGTTAAAGTGTCGCGAACGCTCATAATAATACATTATGTTTAAGCGATATGCAGGTTCGCGTCTTAACGAAGCGAGTAACTCGCAGCCGTACAACGGATTTGTCGCGACCAAAAGTATTGGAGGGGTTTGTGCTGAAGAGAACGGAGAGTCAGAGGTTCCTGTTAGAGGAGTTGCTTCTCGGGAAGAAATTCCCGAATGTCTTGGGATAATTTTTCTTGGGATTTTTTCGGGGAGGGTGTTGGGCCCCCAAAAGTACTAAAATTATACACTACACTTTAGCAATATTTTCTTACCTCCGAATCGAATACGATTCTATTTGTTGGTGTATCTTGAGAGGGAAATATAGCTTTGGCATATGTAAGCTGAAAATATTGATTTGTGAGTACAATACACGTTGATTTAGGAGAACTAAATTATTCTTTTACAATTCACGAGAAGTTACGCCGCCTTGCAATTATATTAATATTGTGCATGTGTGTACATAAGTGTGATATTACAAATCGCATGTTCGCATATTCGCATATTCGCATATTCGCATATTCGCATAATCGTGCACGACCGCAACAACAACGTATTCCTCCGGGATCATTGCTAATGTTACGTCCAACCCCTGGATTAAGATAAAAAAACTGGGAAGCAAAAGAAAGGCTAATCAGAGGGGTCGGGGTAAGGAAGGACGCAACTAGATACGACAAATGTCGCTCGCAGGTACGCCGTCTGAGACGCGTGGCGCGAGCCGAGCGCACTTTTATGACTCAGGAAGGGTCAACGTCCGTAAAGACGCTAGGACGCCTTTCGTGAGCGGTGCGATCGTCGGTCCTATTTCGAGTCAGAGAATTTAATCCCTTTAACTCAGGATCGGACCTCGTGCAATTTCGAGAGAGGGATGGTACTAAGGGTGGGTTCTTAAATTAAAGAAAGAATGGGGATGTCTTTAACATAAGAATTTATATTTATTTGACATAATAAAAAAAAATAATAATGTTATTTGATATAAAAAATAATTATAAATTAGGCGTTAGTGCACAATATGCGGATGTATATAATAAAAATAAAAATAAGTGTATTTTATAATCATCATTCTAAGTCTATCACCTCGGGTTCGTCTACTTCCCCGAGAACGGTCGAAGCGGTTGATGGAGTCGGGGATGGTGTTCGGGAAGAGGAGGGGGAAGCGGGGGGTTCGAGGAGGACGGCGGGATTGCGGCTGACGGGGACCACGCGAAATGGGGCCACGCGACAGATAGGCCAAGAATGTTCGGCAATGGGGCGGGAAGGTAAGATGACAGGGCGACTAAGTATAATAACGGGGCGATACTGGTGTGAGGAACAGGGTTCCTCTGAGAAGGCTGGCAGAGGCAGTGGGGTGGCGAGACACGAAGCACCGGGCGGTGAGGAACAGGGTTCTTCCGCTTCCCTGCGCGCCCGCTTGTGGCGACGTCTCTCGTGTTTCGCGGCGCTTCGCGACTTCTTAGTGGGACTGGCCGAATCCACTACAAGTTAGTGGATCGTTAGTATTTAAATCTGTCGTGTGCGGGGAAGTCTCCTCAGGTTTTGGAGATTAAATCTAAGGAGTTCTTCGAGTCCACCTACCCAGCTAACCCAAGCAATATACCCCGAGTCCACCTACCCAGCTAACCCAAAGCAGTGTACCCCGAGTCCACCGACGAGTCAGTTAACTTAGAGCAACATACCTCGAGTCCACCGAGCCAGCTAACTCAAAGCAACATACCTCGAGTCCACCGAGCCAGCTAACTCAAATCAGAATTAATTCGGAAGCAAGAGGAATAGAAAGGTTATACTGAGAGACTTCCCTGACGCGTACATTTATAAAAAAAAGGGAACTAAGGTGTATGTATATGTGTGTGTGTGTATAGGACTTACTACTTGCAGAGTTCGATGAAGAGGTGCGTCGAATGACCCTTGGGTGGGAGAGACGGAGCAAGTCGTAGGTGTGCGGTCTGAGGTGTTGCACTGATTTTAACCACAAGTGCCGAATCGTGACTCAAAAGCGGGAGAGATCACGATTGTAGTCCGAGAAAACACGAGACTAAGCTTAGGAGGCTTGATGAGACTCAGAAGCTTTTTTTAACGGGGAAGTGCCGCAATCTCGGGGTTTATATAGAAAGATGTGAGGAGTGGAAGTGGTGAGTTTCATGTGGGGTGTGTCTGGTTTTCGTTTTTGGGACTTGTGGTTGGTGGGATTCTTCTAATTTTTGTTTAAAGGATTTCATATTGGCGGGATGTTTCTAATTTTTGTTTAGGAAATTTCTTATTGGGCGGGTTGTTTCTCGCCCAAGAGGTAGATTCTTGGGTCTTCCCCTATCCTAGGAAGCTAGAGACGGTTATCGGTTTTTCACGGCCGTTTATTGGTAAGTCTTCTAGTAAGGCCCCCACTGCCTTATTGGGGGTGCAACCCATCGCTTTTCTCAGTGTCGCATGACGCATCTGTTTTCGACTATCGCCGATTTCTCTTTTATTAGGGTTCCTCACTTATCTCGCGACCCTGTTTTTATGTCGACAGACGATCCATACTTCTCAATCTTAATGGTAGGTACAAGGCCAACAGAACTTTCGCCATGTGTATTTACAGGCACGTCCTAGGCTTTGTCTTTGTTTGTCGGAACCATCAAACGAGCAAATTTTAGAATGCTCGCTCGATGCAATAAAGATCTTCGTCAACTCTGTCTGGGATTCAAGCCCTTTTGGCACGTCGTGTCGCCGGGTTTATAGTTATGGGCCAGACAAGGTTAATGGACAAAATTCGATCACGTATGCCCCGTCTGTCAATACTTTACTCTGAAGGGTCGCTTCGTCGCCTAAGCAAATAACTGTTATAGTAATAAAAAAAAGGAATGCGAGGAGATCAAACCTCGCTTGCCGATCGATAACCGTCTGTGCTTAGTTTACTTATCTTAAACCTAGGGCTATCTTTGGTACCTAAGAATTCTCGCGAAAAAGGGGAATCGGTGATCCGGATGATTTATTGCAATTACTAGAATACCCGCAGGCGGAGACGTGCCGCTAGGTATGTCCTCCTTGGCAATCACCTCAGTCTGGTCTGTAAAACTGTGGATTGTTCTTTAAATTAAGCTGAAACGTTTTGAGAAGGCACGTTATCTTTTTCAACAATTGCATTTACTGTAATATCTGAAAAGGAGGAAATAGAGGAAATAAAGGATAGAGCGAGATAAGAGTAGCACTTGTGCATTTTCGTGAATTTTTGTTTTTATTGAACTTTTTTATATACTCAATGTCAAAAACGTATAGTTGACACGTTCGTATAGAACTGATGCGTATTGTCTATTTAACTTACCATTAGACTTCCATTCTGCAGTCTTTGACTGTGTTATGCCGCGTCGCCGGTTGGTGACGGCTTACGGCATAACGTTATTATTTTCGGGATCTCTTGACCTGACGAGTTGAAACTCGGTAGGCACAAGCGGGCAGACTAGAAAGAGCTCAGGTTCGTAGAAGGAACAGGGTGTAGGCGTCGTCAAATAAACTTCACTTTGTTTCACTTTATATTGGAGCTTTATTTCAACGCTCCTTTTACACTCACTAACTTACACTTGTATTTGCTTTTCACAATTATTATTATTCGCACGCGCTTCGTTATAGTATAAACCTTCGCGACACGACTTGCGAGAACGGTCACGGGCAGAGTCTCCGGCGTTATACTCTCCGCCGCGGCTTCTTCGACGGTCCCTTATATTGGTTGGGATTATGCCCTGTCGGCGCTTTTCCGCCGGGTTCGATGGTCCCCCGAATGAGGTCGGTCAGTGACCGAGCGCATTCGCAATCTCGCTGTACTTCCGCGGTTCCGCGATTGTCGAAATGCGTTGTCGCACATTCCTAAGCATCTCGCAATATTGACGCGGAAGCTTGATGAACTTCCGCGGTTCCGCGAATGTCGAAATGCATTGTCTGACCTACCCCCTGGCGCCAATCGACTTTCTCAGCCTCGGCTATCTTACACAAATAGCCAAAAACCGGTGCACCGGTGACATAACCACCTACCCTCGAACTTTGCTGAGGGTTGTTCATACTCGGGGTCACTGAATCGGGCCGCGATGCGGCATCCACCATCTTCACGCCCATCTCCGTCTCGATCATAGTACCGTGGTTGTAATTGCGGTTGTACCCCACGCTGACCCACCTTAAATCCCTCTCTATCGCCGACCAGCCGTGCCCGGCAACGTCGGAGGCTACCACGCCACCGTCGGCCCCCGCGCCCAAACCCGCCACGTCCCTTCTCCCAATCTTCACGTCGGCGGGTGCCGGCGCCTTCGGCTGCCTCAACACCCCCGACGCCCCCGAGGTACCAGCGGTAGGCTCTCCACCGACCAAAAGTCCGGCGTCGAACCACTGATGCAGGGTGCCAGCCACATCCAAGAATGTGTTGCCCGACGTATCAGTGTCGCTGTAGTAGATCTTCGGCTGGTAAGACTCACTGTCATTGAGGCGTGACACATCAGTCTCCATCTCGTGAGCGTTTATAGTCGGAGTCTCCCAGAAACAGCTTTTTAGATGCTGTGTGAGAGCAGCCCTCCCCCCCGACACCTTGTGAGGCCGGTCTATATTGCCGTTGAGCGCGTGCATTTCGGCATTGTGCATCACCGCACAAGCTGCAGCCCAACTATTACCCCCGTGGCCGGCTAAAACTATGTTTCTTGCATCCACGTACGGCATATTCCTGTGCCCCTCGACTTCAGCTCTCTTCCTACCTAGGAGTTCTTGGTAACAGCAGATGGGGCAAATCCTCTTTCCTAGGATGATGGGGACCAGCAAATCATTGCTGGTAGTATCAACAAAGGCCCACATCCGTTCAGGTTCATTAACCCCCACCGCGCTATCAACCATTCCTTCCCTGGCGTTCGAGATGCCGTCCGTCTCGGCCACTTCTTCATCACCCAAGACCCAAACACGAATGGCCGCACTTAAAAGTTTAGCGTCCCGGTGGGGGTGTTTAGCTGGTTTGCTCCGGGCGCCCGTCGGGTGCCATCGCTCGTGATGGGCGCGTTGGTCTGGGCGGGCGGTTGGTCCGTATTTCGTCTTGATGAACTTCCGCGTCCGCGTCGGCGTAAATTGAGGAGTCTTTCGAAAGACACTTTCCTCGAAATCTTTCGAAAGACTATTCTATAAATTTATTATTAATTATTAATTATCCGTTGTAATTTTAGATTACAACAACTGATTGTGAGACGAGATCTGAGTGACTTGATGTCAAGACGGAATGACTCCTATGAATTACACTCTAAAATGTTGTAATATTAAGCACTGACGAGCAGTACTAAATTGTTAATTCTCTATCATCGAGAACGAGACAGTTAATATAATAGTAATGTTAAAATTATTATTTGAAACACTAGAGTTTACAGCGTTACAAATATATCCCTGACATACATACACTTGAAGAAGACGTAACGTATCAACTTAGTAAATTGTTTACAGCACTACACCTAAGTGGGTAATTTATAGTACGAATATAGTATTGATACGCATATCAAATGATCAATGTAAACTAGGTTAATGAGATGAAAGTATTGTAGGATCTGAGATGTTATCGTTCCGACTCGAACAAAAGAACTACATCTTGCGCAGCTATAAAAGACGTTCAGTTTCTAATTATGTCCATTTCTACCAATGCATCAGATTAACTTTGATCTTGGTTTAACTTACTTATTATCTTTCTCTAATTTTAAGAACTAGGAAAAGATAAAAAACAAGTTAAACTGCGATTAAAGTTAATCTACATTGGTAGAAGTGGACATTAGGCGGATAGCGATTTTCAATTATTTTCATAGATTATATAGATATGAACTGGCAATACATAGCACACCTTGTAACGTACTTCTTTCTCTAAAGTGTTCGGAAGTACGGAAAGAGAAAAAGAGAATAATTCTCTCTCTACCTTTTCCGTACGTTATATCTAATTTCTAACACTACAAGCAAATGTCAGTCCATATCTACATATAAGGTCTAAGGACTTTTCCCGAATAAGCGAGTGAATCGAGGCAGTCTGTCCCGAGAGTCGCGCAAGTTTAGTTCATCTTGTATGAGCGAGCAATCTATTGTACTTCTAACATTTTCATATATAATAAATATTACACTATATATTGATCCTATAACTTTTAAGGGCTTAGACGGGATTTAATACTAGAACTATCGAAGATTATATAATATACTTATTTCTACCAAAGGGATCAAAATAAAAAAAAAGAAAAAAAAGAAAAAAAACAAGACAAAAGGAGAAAACAATAGAGAAAATAATTATAAAATTAATTATTTGCATGTTTTACTAAAAGTAAGAGAAATTTCAGAAACAGTAATGTTATAAAAATGAGCAATAATTGTAAAAAAAGTAAAAGAACTCATTTTAGTCCCATTGGTAGTTCTAGTATTAATGAGCAGTGGACGAGTGTAAGCTAACGTGAGTTAAGACGACGATTGGTGCAAAGTAAAAACAGATTATATTAAGGATCGTTATCCTTTGCCGTTAGTCGTAAATCAATTAGACGCGCTGAAAAATGTAAAGATACGTTCTAAATCTCATTGAGTGGTTTCGCTACTAATATATAATTAGACTATCGCACTCACTCTAATTATATTATATATATTATTACATAATATATAATAAGATATAATATAATTCAAAATGCGTTCAAAATGCCGTTCAAAATGCGTCAGGCCGAAAACGTCGAGGTAAACTGCCGAGAAGAGCCGTGATGATTTTAAAAGAGTGGCTTTAGAATCAAAAATTCAATGTCTATCCGAGCGAAATCGAGAAAGAGGCTTTATGTTTGTACAAATGTGCTTGTCAGTCTTTAAAGTGTGCAACTGGTTCATAAACGTTATCGCGTTCAATGCTATCACGCCATGATGAATTTTCTTTCGCTGACTCCTTGGAAAGAAAGTGCCCTGTTACAATCGACGCCATGCTACGAGAAGAACGCCTCCCGATGACGACGAAAGAAATATTTCATCAGAAGCGGAAAATACATCATCCCTGCGAGCTTCACCGAACGTGAATCACATCAATCAACGTGTTTCCGTTCAAAATGCATCAGGCCAAAAACGTCAAGGTAAACTATTGAGGGAAGCCGACGTGAGGATTTTAAAAGAGTGGTTTCGGAATCATAAATTCAATGCCTATCCGAGCGAAGCCGACAAAGAGGCTTTACGTTTGCAAACGCGCCTGTCACTCTTTAAAGTGTGCAACTGGTTCTTAAACGCTTTTGCGTTCAATACTATCACGCCACGATGAATTTTCTTTCGCTGACTCCTTGGAAAGAAAGTGCCCTGTTACAATCGACGCCATGCTACGAGAAGAACGTCGCCTCCCGATGACGACGAAGGAAATATTTCGTCAGAAGCGGAAAATACATCATCCCTGCGAGCTTCACCGAACGCAAATCACATCAGTCAACGTGTTTCCGTTCAAAATGCGTCAGGCCGGAAACGTCGAGGTAAACTGCCGAGGAAAGTCGTGATGATTTTAAAAAAGTGGCTTTGGAATCATAAGTTCAATGCCTATCCGAGTGAAGCTGAGAAGGAGACTTTACGTTTGCAAACACGCCTGTTACTCCTTCAAGAGTGCAACTGGTTCTTAAACGCTTTCGCGTTCAATACTATCACGCCACGATAAATTTTCTTTCGCTGACTCCTTGGAAAGAAAGTGCCCTGTTACAATCGACGCCATGCTACGAGAAGAACGTCGCCTCCCGATGACGACGAAGGAAATATTTCGTCAGAAGCGGAAAATACATTTCCGCGAGCTTCACTGAACGCGAATCACATCAGTCAACGTGTTTCTGTTCAAAATGCATCAGGCCGGAAACGTCGAGGTAAACTGCCGAGGAAAGCCGTGATGATTTTAAAAGAGTGGCTTTGAAATTATAAATTCAATGCTTATCCGAGCGAAACCGAGAAAGAGGCTTTACATTTGCAAACGCGCCTGTCATTCCTTCAAGTGTGCAACTGGTTCATAAACGCCAGAGGCGACGCATTCTAGTATCCTAGAAGATGCCGGTGAAAATCCTAATCTATCATATACAATATCGCGTCGTACTCGTCGCAGCTCTAGCGGTTTCAATCGGCATGGTCGCCGAACATTTTTTGAACCGCTTGAGGGTGACGCATGCATGGATCGGCGCAATATAACATATCCCGCGGATTGGTGGACCCTTCTGCATCGGCGCAGCCCTGAAGAACCTGCTGTGTACTGGAGCGCTCCCCATATGAATATATCTGTCGCAAATTGAGCAGATAATCGCTTATGGCGGTCTATACCATGAGAGTTTAAAGAACTTAAGCTCATCTCAGCGCAACGGTGACACCTTTAACGTGCTCGTTGAATTTGTTGAGGATATGTTGAGCCGTATGCCAGCTCTGCACCGAATACAACACTTTTATCAGTTTCTCAACTAGACCTCGCCATCTTCGTCTCCTCCGTCTTCTGTTCCGTCGGTATGTTCAAGCCTGGAAGAACCTTTAAATTAAGAAGATCTCTATCAGTATTTATTGTTATCGTTGATAATCGGAATGCAACGATAATGATATATAAGACAAATAAAAAAAGAAATTGTTACACTTTTTAGCAGCATTCATGTAAATCGCTAAACAATCGTCATTATCATTGTCACCTTATTGCTGTTAAAACTGATAAATTATTACACTTTTTAGAAACTGTCACATTCGTACAAACCGCTAAACAATTATCGTTATCATACATATACTGCTGTTATTAACATCACAGAATAACACCAATTTTATCGAACAATTAAGAATTTATCCGAGTAAATAAAATAGTTAATAGTTAATAGTTAATAGTTAATAGTTAATAATTAATAGTTAATTAAGTAAATATAATTTTGTTTTTTACTATCTTCTCTCTTTTAGGGGAAAAAAAACTGTAAGACTCTTCCTTAGTCCTGGATACTCGCCGCGGTCATGTAATAGCGAATTCTCCGCGGTCATGTAATAGCGAATTCTCTATTAGTCTGTCAGAGGCGAAAAATGGCATGCAAGAATTCTCAGTGTGTCATTTCTCTGACGTTACAATGTAACATGACTGCAAATACCCAGTACCCCTATTCTGTAACTCTTAACGGCGGTGTCGTTATCGTTATATTTGTCGTATGCACAAGTGTACTATATGGAAAAAATCTGCGCAACGACAATGTAACAATAACGATATTAGAGTTACAGAATAGGACTACAAGACCGCGATTATGTAACTCGTTATGCACTATCGTTATCGTTATATCACTCTTTGATTTTTAGAGTTTGGTACTCTCAATTTAAAGAATGAGTTTTTCCACGTGATAAACAGAGTAAAAAATATACGACGTTTGTACCGAACGGGCGCATTATGAGTTTAATAATAAGGTACCATTTGGTTTATGTAATTCACCGGCTGTTCTCCAAAAATTCGTTAATAAAGTGTTTAAAGAATTAGTAAGAAACCGCGTTGTTCTTATTTACGTGGATTTGATAATACTATTTGATTATGATAGCGGGATCGATAAATTTGAACGTGTACTGGATACGGCGAGTAGGAACATATTAATTATAAATTGTAAGAAATGTAATTTGTTACAAACGCAGGTCGATTACTGGGTTATATAATAGAAAATAAACGTATCTGTCTTTCAGAACGTAAGACCAAAGCGGTACGAAGTTGTCTAACACTCATTAATATTTATTAAGTACAGCAATTTTTAGACTTAACTTCTGTTACTTCTGAAAATTCATGCCCAGTTATTCTATTATTGCACGATCTCTTACTTCTCAAAAATAGTTAAATTCAAATTTGAGTCGTTAGAAATAAGCGCGTTCGATAAATTAAAGATAATACTTAAATAAGCCTGTATTGAATTCATATAAGATGGGAACAGAACCCAAGACGCTTTATCTCATGAATATGACGCTATTCTTTTACAACAAAGTAGCGATGACAATGCGATGCACCCCGTGTACGTTAGCAGTAAGACGACTCCGACAGAACAAAATTGTATAAGCTACGAATTCGAAGTTCTTGCTATAGTTAAAGCATTAAAAAAGTTTTGAATATATGTATTTGCTACAAATACCAATCAATAAACTGTTATGGATTGTCGTGCTTTTACTCCGACAATGGCGAAAAAAGATCTATGTTTAAGAGTAGCGAGATGGGCGCTTATGTTAGAAGATTATAATTTTAAGCGCGAACATCGATCAGATAAGAATATGATTCACGTTGACACGCTAAGTCGAAATCTCTTGTGTTTATTGCTAGGTGAGGGTGATGATGAATTAGATCTTGCGCGGCTAGATAAAAGGTGTTTATTGGTGGATCGCGATTACCAACTTTTCTCGAATTTTCGATATAAACGAAGCGAGCGAGTCGAGGCAGTTTGTCTTGAGAGTCGCGCAAGTTCGGTTCTTTCTGTACGAGCGAGCGATCTTTTGTACTTCCAACTTCCAACATTTTCATAGACCGTTTACGTTACAGTTACAGTTTACATCGATCATTTGATACGCGTTTTAAAATACTATGGCCGGTATTCATAGTCCATTCTTATTTTAAGACCGTATTTCAAGCATTTTAAATGTGTGCAAGATAGCTTAAAATTCTTTTTTGTCAATGATCTATTTAGAAATGTAAAGATGCCTGTTCAAGCGTGTGAGGGGCCAGCACGAGGCTCGAAACTTGGATTATTCGTCATGAGTTTAACAAGCAAGTTTGTCTTGCCAAATACCGGTATTCGGCACTCTGGTGCGCACAAAAAATTATGATGTTATTAAATAATATAATTACAGGTATTATAATGTATTACACTACTAAATTACAACTTCATTAAATACAAACAGGATGGTGAGTGCTTTATGGTCACGAAACTCGTGTAAAACGCGCCGCTACAAAATCAATGAATTATAAAGTAAGCTATTAAATTTATATGACCGCGGCTACCTTTTTCCTTTTAGCTCATTGAGTTCACCGGATAAAATCGCAGAAATTCGGCCGTAAATTTAACAGACGTATGCTTTACCTTAACAATAAACAGACTATTCCATTAACATTACTATTATATTAATTATACTCTTTTACTGAAATACTCAATTTATTATGGAAAATCGTTTCCCTTCTAACGCGTAGTCGATTAAAAAAATCAGAATGTGCAGTTTGTGGACCTCCTAAAGATAGAGATTTAAATTTTCAAAAATTTTTATTTTTATTCATAGCACAATTTCTTCTTAAGATTAATTATGGCCCATATATCGAAATGGGAAATAACATTTTATAATTTGCTGTTATAAAAATGGACTTGTTTACTTACAACAACTTTTTGGATCCAATCTTTTGATAGCCATTGCAAGACCTGCTGTAAGTCTGCAACCTTTGATCGATGTCGATTATATAACTGCATCAACATTTGTCATATTTTTTAAAATTTCTATATCCAAGGTGGCTTGGCCAATGACCATATTTCGATGATCGTTTCTATCTGAAAAGTTGAATAATTTGATCAGTGCCGATTTGATTATATCGTACGAGATCTTGAATTTTTCCGCTGGATTTGATTTCTCGAAAATCATTTCTTCCTTTTTCAATTACGGTCTGTAAAATAAAATTACATTCTATAAATTTTGAGATCTATAAAATTTTAGATTTTTGGAGTTATAAGATACGATATTCAAGTATTTATATAAATACTTCGAACCGTCTGATCTTGGCATAGCATAATAATAATACCAATTCGTAAAAGTTGAGTGAATCAATAGCCCGTTTGTTATGTCACGTTCTGTCAAGATAAGTTAATTCGTCCGTTTTTGGGTCAAAACATTTAAGTAATTTACCCGGGATTTGGACCAGGTTGTGCGATTAATCCAGTCCGAAGAGAAAACGAATTTTATATGTTGTATAACAAGGGTCAGATTTGTTTATTAAATTATAATCAGGAAAATCTATTTTAAAATCAAAAAGGATTAATTTATATGGAGTGTAAATTTTATTATCTTGAATTTCTTTTAATTTAAGAAATAATGGGAAAGAATCTTGATTAAATTGAATGGCTTGTTTAATCTGAAATTTTTAATTTGGGATTTTTTGCCCCCTTTTCTAGGCATGAAACTAGATTAAAGGAAAACTTCTGTGGCCACGCTATTTGGCAGCGACAAGAATCCGGAAGAATCAGGAAATTTCTGTTACCACGCAATTTGGGAGCAAAAGTTAAGGGTTGTGGAATTAAAGTTTTATTGAAAAATTGGTTTCAAGAATTAAAATTAAAATTACCTTTATTTGGGGAAGAATTTTCTTATAACAGTTATTTAAGATCTGGTTTAAATTATAATTAAGATCTGTCTTGAGATTTGCTGACGTCAGAATTTAATTAGCTCAAGTAAAGATTGTCGGTTAATAAATTATGAGCGCAAACTGATTAACAACAAATTACTGACTCTCAATAACTACTGACTAATAACTGATTGACAATTGAACTCACTACGATGATTTTCGCGCTTATTTATACTCAAGTGGCAAGAACCCCCCCGCACGAGCTTCTCACCACTTCTTTGTCTTTGAATATTAAAGGAGGAGGAAGGTCTTATCAGTAAAGGTAATTCGATGCCCTGCGAGCCCCGGCCTGAGAACCGTCTCTCCGTTGGAAATCGGATAATTAATCAATATCGATTGCATTCCTGGCTATTTTAAGATTTAATAATTTTGCTCGCACGTAACAGTTAATATAATGTAATATCATATTTTCGTCATTGAATCTTGTATTGTTGTTTATATCAATATTATTAGTTAATTCTAATGTCACATTTTCCGTTCTGAACCTGAGATTAAAATCTCGAAAATGACAATCCATAGTAACTGTGTCATAAGAGACATTGTCTACTTTTGTCTTTATAAGGAATTTAACCGGATAAATTACTATTTTTAATTCAGTAGTAATAAATATCCTGATATCTGAATATAATAACGCGATTTTCTTTATGGCTGAATCAAGAAATGCGCAGTAGTTCTAATTGCCCAACTGATGATATATATATATATATATATCTTACTTGACGCGCGAGAAGAATTCGAATCGGGAATCCGTTTGCCTCTACGTTTGATGTATATGATAGACAATGTGCAGTTACGGACTGTAAAATAAAGTTACGTTTTCTAAATTTTGAGATCTATAAATTTTTAGATTTTTGTATAAGTTATAAGAATTCGACATTTAAGTATTAATATACTTAAAATCGTTCGATTTTGACATATTTGCTAAAATTGAACCAATTTGCGCTGTCCAAATTTTTAGGATAAAATTTTCCATACGTAACGAACTATTCCGGGAGCGTTGATGGTCAAAATACACAATAATTAAGGTTCTGAATAGAGAAATTGCGTAAAACTGGGGTTTTTTGCTTAATTTTTAAACCTCAAAAGACTCTTCTTGAGCAGATGTCCATTCAAAAGGCGTATCATTTTTTAATAAGTTGATGGATTTGCCACAACTTATATTCCAGTAACTGTAACAACTTACCCCACATCTGGGGCTGATTGTTACAATTGTAGTCGCCTTATAATTGTCATTGATGCAAAACAACAAAATTAATTATACTATTCAATTAAAAAATTTATTTTTGTGTTTTATATATATACGGCTATTGAAAAAATTTTTTGCGACTTGTATTTCATTTATTAGTTACGTGTAAAAAAATTATTTTAAAAAAGCATACCAACTAGCTCTAGTTTCCCTATGTCATTGTTTTCATGAAGAAAATAAATGCGGAATACATCCTGCCGTAGTTATTGAATTGCAGCCACTTGTCGTTATCACATGGCAGTCGGATGGCACAGTTGTTTATCTCCTGGCAGTCGACGGTGTGGGCTTCCAATTTTTCGCTCCAAATAAAATAATGTAAAAATCTGCGGAAAAAAAGAATACTTTATTATTTTTCATAAAAAATATGAAAATATCATATAATAAAAATATACTCACCGATCGCAGAAGTATTTGAGATGTGGATGAACTTCTAACTTTAGCGATTGCTTACTTCCGGTTCGTTCGGCTAATGCCGGTTGTTGTGCAATGGTCAACGCGTTGTTTTAATCAAGCGTCGCACAACATTTTCGGTCTCCACGTCTTGCCGTATGGCAATTGCTCTAAATCGTGCTGTTCCGATGCCCTCTGGTAGGTTTCGACGCGCATTTCTGTTCTGTCTCCAAGCATCTGCGTCTGGCCATACTTTTGTTGGTATCTGCTCGACACAACACCAGTTGCTGATTTTCTCCAGTGTCGTTGCTCCAGGGCCGTCCTCTTTGCGTAATTGGAATCCAAATACGTATGAAGCCCCCATTAAAGCTGTTGAGCTAGTGGCCGCAGATGTCGGTTGAACGGCGATTTCCGTCCACTTACCGGGCTTTTGTGTTCATTCTTACCAATCTGCGAGCTCACGAGGCGTGATTTTTATCCAGGTGAAATGTCCTACGTTGGCATCTCGCGGGTCTTCCACGTACAGCCAATTGACATGCTTTTTTCTCTTCTGGTCGGTAAGCCGTATTGGAAGGATTGTATGTTAATCCTTCTTTTTTCTGGATGGCATATACGTTGATTGAAATGCCATTGAAATTTTCAACTTTTTTAATTTGACTCGACGACATTGGGAATTCAATGCCTTGTAAATTTAATTTTGTTTCATAAGGACCCGCTATTTTGCTTTATCGGCGTGTTTAATGTACTAAGATCACAATAAGCTGACGATTTTTTTTTATTTACTATTACTATAACTATAACTATTGAACACATGTGGTGGTATTTATTTTAATACTATTATTTAAATTTAAATGAACAAGGAAACTGTTTTTTTCACTCGATTTTTACTGTAATAGATGTATGGTCGGAGAGAATCAATAAAGTAGTACAGTGTATTTGAGGATGATCGAGATTAAATACAATTGTGATCAATGCACAAACGGTCGGGACCAACATAGTATTGTTGAACAATATCTATGTCCAATTGTGATCGATACGTAATCGATTCAACTACGGTTATTCTCAATCGCAATGCTATTGTTTATATTTCGTTTGAATTTTATTAGAGTTTCTATAATAAGATTGAGTTAAGCCAATGCGTGGAAAAAACCGAATAAAGAAACAATTTCCTAATTATATGATTAATTGTGAATCAGTCTTATTTAAGAATGGAGGTCCAGGTAAAGGTAAATTCTTTTTTCCGGTGTCCGCCCGGAGGACGGCGGACGGCGGGATTCACGGAACGGGAGCGAGTGTAGTGCTCGTACCGCGGCGGCGGCCAGTATGCGCGTCGGAGGGCGCGCTCCAGTATGCCCGCCCGGTAGCGGTTTGGCCCTTGAGCGCTACCACGCTCACCGAGTTGGATCCTGCCATAGTGATGGCTCATGTGGTGGTAGCGTTCACTTTGATGCCGGTTATTGTTCCGCTGGTTCCTCCCAGATAGATGGTTCCGCTTCTTGTAAGTTGTTAAAAGTGACGGAGTATGGATCAGGATTTATAGACTGTCACGTTCTGTCTGTTGTTCGTCCGTTTTTTGGTCAATGCATTTAAGCAATTTACCAGGGATTTTGACAAGTCGTGTGAAAGTATATTTTATTCGGGACCAAAAAGATATCTGAGTTTATACGTTTGGTAACCAGGATCAGTTTTATCTATTTGATTATAATTAGGATTTTTCCGTCCAACCCCAGGATTAGGATAGGAAAAACTGGGAAGCAAAGGAAAGGCTAAATATATATGATGGATTATATATGTGATGTCGGGGGCTCAAGTGGAACCGCACCAATTCATTATTAAACATGAACGGATATCACAGGCATTTGATGGAGTTTATTTTACTATTACACTATTGAACACAATGATGGTATATAATACTGTTTGGTTTTATTATTTAAATGAACAAGGAAACTGCCTTTTCACTCGATTTTTACCGTAATATGTATAGTCGGCGAGATAATCAAAGTAGTATAGCATTTGAGGATGATCGAGAGCTCTTGGCTATGGTGCGGTCGGGTCAGGCTCGGGAATGGCTGTCCCGTTTGGCCTCCCGCTCTTAGGAACACACAACACCAGATTTTGGTACATTGTAATTACTTAAATTTAATGTTTTTAACGACTTTTTCTTCTTCTCGTCGTTTTTTGGTAATCTAAACTAACTATAAGGGGCGTGTTACTCATTAGTAGATATTGTTCAACAATACTATGTCAGGATCGCCTATTTCCTCGAAATTGAGAGTCGAGGCGGTCGAGAAGGTCGGAGACGGACTTCGGGAAGAGGAGGGGGAATCGGGAGGTTCTAGGAAGCGGGCGGGATCGGGGTTGACGGGGACCACGCGAAAAGGGGCCACGCGACAAACAGGGCGACAATGTTCGGCAATAGGGCGAGAAAGTAGGACAACAGGGCGAGAAGGTGTGATAACGGGGCGATTCTGGTGAGACGAACAGGGTTCCTCCGTAAAAGCTGGTGGAGGCGATGGAATGGGGAGCCGCGGAGGACTTGCGTTGGCCGATTCCTGAGAGAAGTCAAGCTCCCTTCGCGCCCGCTTGTTCTGACGACGCCGTTCTTCATCGTTAGTATTTATTACTTGTAGATATGCCTTCGGATCTTGTACTTTAACTAAGGCGTTTCTTAAGTAAACACCTTTCGTTACACTTAACCGCGGTACATATCCTTCTGTCAACTCTGGATTTGCGATAACACGCATGTACGAAATTGCTCTCGCAGGAATAGTGAAGATTCTTCAAAAGGTCTTCTTTTTCTTCAAAAGGTATACTAACGTTATTTCATTCTAATTGATTTTGTTCATAATTGACTTTTGCTCGAAATTGTTTAAAGAAATCCGACCCCAAAATACTATTTTGCGGAATTGGAAAGTCGTTTTTGACTAAATGAAAATTGACTGGACATCCTAAGATATCTACCTGTGCCAGTCCTAAGGTGATCACATGGTGCGTCGTAATTTCACTAAGTCTTAAAATTTGGGGATGGTATTTCTGTGGGGATACCGATTGATATACTCCTCCGGCATAAAGTCGTCGGAATTATTAAGCAGCGGAAAGTCATTTGCTGCTGGAGCAACTGTCGGTGCTCTTCTTTTTCCACCAGTCCGTGGAGTAGATGTAATCCACTTGGCTCCTGGTAATGGATTGTTATCATAGAAATAACATCTGAAAACGACAGGCGTATTTCTAGACGCTAACAACACATAACAACCTCACGTAAGTTGAAAAACGTAACGGTTGTTGGTTGGAATTCTATGGCCTTCATAGTGATCGGGATTCCGAATCACACATGGAAGAAAAACAGCATTATGTTCTCGTAATGCCAATAGAATTAACCAGATTAGCCAGAGGTGCAAATTGAGTCCCGAGTGCACTCAGGATTTGCATTTGATCAACGGTCAAGGTGATGGACCGGAATTGACGACCGCCAATGTTGCGAGAACTTAGGTCGTGCATTGCTTGCATTATCTTAATCTCAAACTGCATCAGTGTAACAGTGCATAGTGCACAGTGCCCTACGTTCGGCGCCAAATTTTGTCACGACTTTTTCACTTCCGGAGCGGTCCGGGGCGTGTGCCGGATCAAAAGGATTGAGGAGAGCGGGATGACAGGCCTCTCCGTCGATTCCCTCGCACCTCCGACACTTCGCGAAACGAATTTACCGTTGGACGTCAGACGCGTGAATGCGCGTCCGCGAAATCGCGAAAGAAAACCAAAACGAGACGCAAAACGAAACGCGTGGATGTGCGAGGAATCGGCTAGCTCGACCGAATCCTAGCGCGGGGGTGATGAGGGGCAGCGCGATATTCGGCGGAGTGACAACAAAAAATAATACCACGAACTCAAACGATTAACAGATCAGGAATAACATTTATTCTTTAGTCACTCAAAAAAAAACAATAAATGCCAATTCGGCTTCAGTCTATCGGACAGATCAAATAATCGATAACGCAGGCGTCAAAAGCGAAACAAAAGGAAACGGTGGTAGCGCGGATGCCAGAAATGAATGGAGTGTTACGGTATCGTACTTTAAACGCGCAGAAGGCGCGGTTATTAAGCAAAATAATATCAGGAGAAATTTACTCTCACAAGAACAGAAGGATATAAACCACACAGATAATGATAGAGTATTAAATAAACGAGTAAGATAGAATATCGGCGCAAGTTACGACCGAATACGACATAACGGGAATAAACGCTAAATAATGTTGAGAAATGCCGCGAAATGATAGCGTCTCACGCTCGGAGCGCGTGAACGCAAGGTCCTATAGGCCGTGCAGTGAGCCTGTCGCCAAATAATCGTAATCTAACGAAAGTAATAATCGGAGTAACGCTCCAACGCAAGAAGGACGACTGCAACATGTGATATCGCCAAAGGTACCCTGATGCGAAGAATAAAGCGTCGAGGCACTCGACATAACGCGAAATACTGAACGAACGCGAGGAAAGATGCGGAATTACCGCGAGTAATAACGAAACGCAATATTAACACGTAAGTGATATCTAACCGCAAGTAATATGAACGCGATTTTTCCGAACGCGAATACTCAGCCGAAAGCGAAACTATTCCAACGCAAGACATCAGTCGTCACGGACGACATTCCCACGCAAATAATATGCCGACGTGGACGGCATTACAACGCAAACGCAAATTTAACACAGATGATTGAGCGCGAGTAATCTCCGGACGCAAGTCGGCCGGCAACGCAAGTAACATCAGTGATACAGTGCATAGACGCTAGCAACTAGTGCAATCTTGCAAATCTGCAATCTTGCAAATTTGCAAAACAAGAACTGGCACATGAATCCAACTGCACGTGTACTCACCGGCACGATAAAAGTCCGTGGCATGGAAACTATTTGGAGGGCATGCATTGGCTCCTCCTGCAACCTTCCTCATTGCCTTTTCGGCGACCTATGGGGATATCTTAGGTACACGTTTGACTCAAGTGGCAACTCGATCTGCAGTCGTGCGAATTTGCAGAATAGAAATTGGCACATGAAGCCAGCGGCGCGCGAAGACACCGGCATGATAACGGTCCTAGGCAACGTAACGACCTGAAGCGAACTCTTCGCCTCTTCCTGCATTCGGTAGCTAAACATTAACTTCTCATAAATTTTGCGGTGTTCATTGGCTGTGTGTTCCGTACTTTTAACATCGCGGAACTTTTCTTGACGCAGGTTCGATCGACGCCGGACGGCTGGACTGTTTTGAACGTTTTGATCTAGAAACGTCAGGCTCCTCAGCAACCTCGGCGAGCTTAGGCTTTTCAGCCTTCCTCTGGTATCTTGTACCTTTCTCTGCTACGGTGGACATCCATCTTAAATGTGCCCCTCAGATTGGTAGAAAACTATTTCCGAAAAGATAAGCCTTTTTGGTCGGAAATCCTGAAACCAAAAACCTAGGGGGATACCTTAGGTCGCCGAGGACGACGAGGGGCTAGCTGAATTTCGTCTAGCAGCCGTTTTGCATAGCAATGGTTGCAGGTTATAGTAAAATAGGTGAGATTCCCAAGCGGGAATAACTCATCGAGGTGCCGTTGATAATCGACACATTTTTTTTCAAATTTTAATTTGCGAGTTTCCGTTTCCTTTTTTTTCTCGCATTAGATAAATCAAAAGAGGGAGAAGGGAATGTGCCGGCGCCTTGTACTTATTTGACAGCCAGGTGGCTATTATTTATATGTTACTTGTATTTATGTTTTATTGGTGTGCCTCTTTTTTTTCTATTATTACGATATTACTTTATTTTATTTTATTTAATTATTTTTCACTTTAGAAAAAAAGGCATCCCCATGCTATTTTATTAAAACAGCATGCAATATTCGTCTAGAATTTAAGAAGAAGGAACATAGTAAAGCTTAACTTATATAGATTATAAAAAGTAAAAGAAAAAAAGACAAAAAAATTATAATACATATATTTCAAAAATAGGCGTAAAACTTACAACATATTTCGTCTAAGATACAACTATGAATACGAATACATAAGGTTATTATAAGCGTAAAATATAAAATATATATAAATTTTTTACAAATTATCGGATTGGAATTATGAGATAAGAATTATAAAAGTGAAACGTCAAACATATGGTAATAAAAAAATAAAAAAAAAAACAATACAAAATGGCGTCTTGAACATAGAGTACGGTAGGATTCTTCTCGATTTTTTTTCACATCTTTGGCTTGATAAAATTTAAATTATTAGTATCGAATTTTATTCAGAAAAGTGTAAACTTTAAGAATATGCATTATAAAATAGTCAAATATATTAATAATACAGTGAAATTTGGCGAAAAGTCACAAAAGTCTCGAACTTTAGCGAACTTTCGTTTATTTACTTGTCACACGATGTAGTTACGTCCAACTCCGGGATTAAGAAGGAAAGGCTAACCAGAGGGGTCGGGGTAAGGAAGGACACAACTAGATACTTACAAATGTCGCTCGCAGGTACGCGCTCTGAGACGCGTGGCGCGAGCCGAACGCAATTTTATGACTCAGGAAAAGTCAACGTCCGTAAAGACGCTAGGACGCTTCGTGAGCGGTGCGATCGTCGGTCCTTTTTCGAGTCAGAGAATTTAATCTCTTTAACTCAGGATCGGACCTCGTGCAATTTCGAGAGAGGGAAAGGTATTGAGGATGAGGTTTTAAATTAAAGAAAGAATGGAGATGTCTTTAACATAAGTTTCATATTTATTTGACACAAAAAAAATGTTAGACATAAAAATAATTATACTCTAGGCGTTAGTGTAAAATGTGTATATGTATATAATAAGACAAAGGAGAATTTGTGTAGACGGTTGTTGAACATTATGTACATTTAATGAAATTCTTTATCGAGGCAAAACATATGAGAATTAGAATAAAATAAATGTATTTTATAATTATTATTCCAAGTTTATCACCTCGGGTTCGTCTACTTCCTCGAGGTTTACAACGGTCGAGGCGGTCGAGGAGGTCGGAGACGGACTTCGGGAAGAGGAGAGGGAATCGGGAGGTTCTAGGAAACGGGCGGGATCGGGGTTGACGGGGACCACGCGAAAAGGATCCACGCGACAAACAGGGCGAGAATGTTCGGCAATAGGGCGAGAAGGTAGGACAACGGGGCGAGTAGGTGCGACAAGATTTTCCTGTGATGAACAGGGTTCCACTGGAAAGGCTGGTGGAGGGGGCGGAGTGGCGAGTCGCGGAGGACCGGCGTTATTTTGTTCCTGAGGGAAGTCAAGCTCCCTTCGTGCCCGCTTGTTTTGACGACGCCGTTTGTGTTTCGCGGCGTTCCGCGACTTCTTGCGGGTGGGACCAGGCAAATCCATACTTGGCGCTGATCAAGTTAAAGTTCTCTAGAAGGCTCTTAGCAGGATCCGGTAAATCTCGATTCCTTGGTGATTCTCCGCGTAGTTTGGTGGAATTATCACTCGTAATTTTAACGCGCACTACTTGATCGATTGACTGCAGAGGCTGAAGCTTAAGTTGTTCAAGAGACTGCAGTCCAAGAAGAAGAGGCGAGCGAGTGCCGCAATGTCAGGATTTATATAGGAAAATGTAGGGAATGGAAGGGGTGGATTTCATGTGGGGTGTGTCTGGTTTTCATTTTTGGGACTTTTGGTTGGTGGGGATTCTTTTAATTATTGTTTAAGGGATTTCTTATTGGGGGAAATGTTTCTCGCCCAAGAGGTAGATTTTAGGTTTTTGCCTATCCTAGAAGCTAGAGACGGTTATCGATTTTTCCGGTTTTCCATTGGTGAGTCCCGTCGTAAGGCCCCCCAATGTCTTATATGTACTTATCGCTTCTTCCAGTGACGCATTTGTTTTTCGGCTAAGCCGATTTCTCTTTTATTAGGGTTCGTTCTTTATCTCGCGACCCTGTTTTTATGTTGACAGACGATGCATACTTCTCAATCTTAATAGTAGGTACTAGGTATAAGGCAAACAGAACTTCCGCCACGGGTATTTACAGGCACGTCCTAGGCTTTGTCTTTGTTTGTCGGAACCATCGTACGAGCAATTTTAGAAAGCTCGCTTGATGCAATAAAGATCTTCATCAACTCTGTCTGGGATTCAGGCCCTTTTGGCGCGTCGTCGTGTCGCCGGGTTTATAGTTATGGGCCAGACAAGATTGATAGACAAAATCCGATCACGTATGCCCCGTCTGTCAATACTTTACTCTGGAGGGTCGCTTCGTCGCCTAGGCAAATAGCTATTATAGTTGTATAGAAAAAAAAAGGAATGTGAGGATTCGAGATCTATAAGCTCACTAGCCAATCGATAACCGTTCGTGCTCAGTTTATTATCCTACCTTAAGGGATATCTTAAGTGCTTAAGAATTCCCGCGAAAAAGGGAAATCGTAAAATCCGCAGGACGTAACAATATTGTTGCAGTCTTCAATCGCTTTTTCGTAATCGTTCTGCTCAAAAAATGAGGCAGCTCGATTATCGTAATACAATCCCTTCTCAGTGTCGTCTGTTGCTAGTTCAATTGCTTTTGTGTAGCGACTTATGGCTTTAGACTTTAGACCATTGTCTGAGCATGAACTTTATCGCCCTTCTTATTCCATTATATTGTTGATTGCGAATTATTTAGCTTATGCTTTAGACAATATTGTATACGATGCGGATATTCAATATGATTAATGATTAATATAAGGATTCAATATTTTTTATTGAAAAAGCGATTATCTTACCAGTATTCATCCTCCGAATTCTCTTCAATATCTTCTTGGAACAGTCTTCGCAACGAGTACGAATCGATTTGGCAGTCGTGTCATTCTCTTCTTGCACGCCTCTCCTCTTGCATGCAGCGCATATATGCAATATTAACAAAGCCTGGTATCACATAATCCATCATCGGCTGTAAAATCAATATATAAAAAATTTTATTTTTTCTCAAAAAACGCGCGCGCACGCACAAAGGAAAAAAATAATATTTACGCAATCACGTCGGATGCGGATCCGCACCCACGACTCATCCATCAGCACCTCTGTATTTACCCCGTTTACCCGTACCCATTTTAATAATAACTTCTTTCGGGCAGTTGTCCGAATGCGTTTGCTTTCGCAGATTCAACGAGACTGAATTTCACGACGGTTGCAGAACGAAACGGGGTAAAATGTCACCAGAGAAAAAATATAGTAACAGTTTAAAAACGGACAGCTTTTTCCGACGAAAAGAAATTAAAATTAAATATGTCTCTCGCACTACAATGGCGGGTAAAAGTTCGACGGAGCATCGGCACTTGTGAACGCGTTCTCTGTGGCTCGCGTCTCTTCGTTCGCGTCCTCTTGAATTTTATGATAAAAATTCAATTATTGATTGTGAACTGTTAGCGTATGCTGCAGATAATATTATACACGATGTATTACATGAGAAATAAATGTATATTAAAATGCATATCACTGTATCTAAAATTATCTTTCAATTCTCCCAATTATTTATTATAAAGAAAAGAAACGCGAAGGGACGCGAGCGAGAGAGGATGCGAACGAAGGGACGCGAGCGAGAGAGAACGCAAACGTCGACGTTCGCCTATGTCGTGCCGATGCTCCGTTCCAAGGATTTCGAAATTATTTAATATTTTAGGAGGGGTTTGGTAACTTTCCCCTCCAAGAGTTTTGGAGTCTAGCGTTTCGGGGGAGGTTTGAAAACCTTCCCTTCAAATACCTAAATTAAAAGTTTTATTTAATTTTTTATTCCTTCTCGTTTTATTCTCAATTGTTTTTTTTATTTCTCATTTATCATCGCTTTTATCGGACGGTTGGTTTCCCGTGACGTTCCCGCTCGAGGCTCGTCCGCGGTTCTCGAGGGGTGTGGGGAGTTTTTCTGCGCTTGCCGAGAGTAATTATATTGCCGTTTACGGCATTCCTCTATCTCGTGGCCCCGCGAATTTTTGCAGTATCGGCAAACTTTGTCGCTTCTACCTGAGGGTTCGGTGCGCGGTCTACTCGTAGTTTCGGCGCGGCCTTTTTCTATTTTTTCATAACGCGGTCCGTTGGTCCTCCATGGCTGGACATCGAGTGCCGGAAAACAGAATGACCTCGTTCGTGGAGTGTTTCACAGATAACTCCATTTGTCTGGTAGTTATCTTCCCCGTTGCTTGTACGAAAACGTTGTTCAGGTGCCGAGGGGGTCGCTGTATTGCGCTCCCTCGCAACTTCCGTCTATGGATAGTCATAAATGAACAAGGAAACTGCTTTTTCACTCGATTTTTACTGTAATATGTATAGTCGAGAATCAAAGTAGTATAGTGTATTTGAGGATGAACGAGATTAAATACAATTGTGATCAATGCACAAACGGACGGGACCGACATAGTATTGTTGTACAATATCTATGTCCAATTGTGATCGATACGTAATCGATTCAACTACGGTTATTCTCAATCGCAATGCTATTGTTTATATTTCGTTTGAATTTTATTAGAGTTTCTATAATAAGATTGAGTTAAGCCAATGCGTGGAAAAAACCGAATAAAGAAACAATTTCCTAATTATATGATTAATTGTGAATCAGTCTTATTTAAGAATGGAGGTCCAGGTAAAGGTAAATTCTTTTTTCCGGTGTCCGCCCGGAGGACGGCGGACGGCGGGATTCACGGAACGGGAGCAAGTGTAGTGCTCGTACCGCGGCGGCGGCCAGTATGCGCGTCGGAGGGCGCGCTCCAGTATGCCCGCCCGGTAGCGGTTTGGCCTTTGAGCGCTACCACGCTCACCGAGTTGGATCCTGCCATAGTGATGGCTCGTGTGGTGGTAGCGTTCACTTTGATGCCGGTTATTGTTCCGCTGGTTCCTCCCAGATAGATGGTTCCGCTTCTTGTAAGTTGTTAAAAGTGACGGAGTATGGATCAGGATTTATAGACTGTCACGTTCTGTCTGTTGTTCGTCCGTTTTTTGGTCAATGCATTTAAGCAATTTACCAGGGATTTGGACAAGTCGTGTGAAAGTATATTTTATTCGGGACCGAAAAGATATCTGAGTTTATACGTTTGGTAACCAGGATCAGTTTTATCTATTTGATTATAATTAGAATTGTTCCGTCCAACCCCATCAGGATTAGGATAGGAAAAACTGGGAAGCAAAGGAAAGGCTAAATATATATGATGGATTATATATGTGATGTCGGGGGCTCAAGTGGAACCGCACCAATTCATTATTAAACTTAAACGGATATCACAGTTAGCTGATGAAGTTTATTTTACTATTATACTATTGAACACATTGTATGGTGGTATTTATTTTAATATACTATTATTTAAATTTAAATGAACAAGGAAACTGTTTTTTTCACTCGATTTTTACTGTAATAGATGTATGGTCGGAGAGAATCAATAAAGTAGTATAGTGTATTTGAGGATGATCGAGATTAAATACAATTGTGATCAATGCACAAACGGTCGGGACCAACATAGTATTGTTGAACAATATATATGTCCAATTGTGATCGATACGTAATCGATTCAACTACGGTTATTCTCAATCGCAATGCTATTGTTTATATTTCGTTTGAATTTTATTAGAGTTTCTATAATAAGATTGAGTTAAGCCAATGCGTGGAAAAAACCGAATAAAGAAACAATTTCCTAATTATATGATTAATTGTGAATCAGTCTTATTTAAGAATGGAGGTCCAGGTAAAGGTAAATTCTTTTTTCCGGTGTCCGCCCGGAGGACGGCGGACGGCGGGATTCACGGAACGGGAGCAAGTGTAGTGCTCGTACCGCGGCGGCGGCCAGTATGCGCGTCGGAGGGCGCGCTCCAGTATGCCCGCCCGGTAGCGGTTTGGCCTTTGAGCGCTACCACGCTCACCGAGTTGGATCCTGCCATAGTGATGGCTCGTGTGGTGGTAGCGTTCACTTTGATGCCGGTTATTGTTCCGCTGGTTCCTCCCAGATAGATGGTTCCGCTTCTTGTAAGTTGTTAAAAGTGACGGAGTATGGATCAGGATTTATAGACTGTCACGTTCTGTCTGTTGTTCGTCCGTTTTTTGGTCAATGCATTTAAGCAATTTACCAGGGATTTGGACAAGTCGTGTGAAAGTATATTTTATTCGGGACCGAAAAGATATCTGAGTTTATACGTTTGGTAACCAGGATCAGTTTTATCTATTTGATTATAATTAGAATTGTTCCGTCCAACCCCATCAGGATTAGGATAGGAAAAACTGGGAAGCAAAGGAAAGGCTAAATATATATGATGGATTATATATGTGATGTCGGGGGCTCAAGTGGAACCGCACCAATTCATTATTAAACTTAAACGGACATCACAGTTAGCTGATGGAGTTTATTTTACTATTATACTATTGAACACATTGTATGGTGGTATTTATTTTAATATACTATTATTTAAATTTAAATGAACAAGGAAACTGTTTTTTTCACTCGATTTTTACTGTAATAGATGTATGGTCGGAGAGAATCAATAAAGTAGTATAGTGTATTTGAGGATGATCGAGATTAAATACAATTGTGATCAATGCACAAACGGTCGGGACCAACATAGTATTGTTGAACAATATATATGTCCAATTGTGATCGATACGTAATCGATTCAACTACGGTTATTCTCAATCGCAATGCTATTGTTTATATTTCGTTTGAATTTTATTAGAGTTTCTATAATAAGATTGAGTTAAGCCAATGCGTGGAAAAAACCGAATAAAGAAACAATTTCCTAATTATATGATTAATTGTGAATCAGTCTTATTTAAGAATGGAGGTCCAGGTAAAGGTAAATTCTTTTTTCCGGTGTCCGCCCGGAGGACGGCGGACGGCGGGATTCACGGAACGGGAGCAAGTGTAGTGCTCGTACCGCGGCGGCGGCCAGTATGCGCGTCGGAGGGCGCGCTCCAGTATGCCCGCCCGGTAGCGGTTTGGCCTTTGAGCGCTACCACGCTCACCGAGTTGGATCCTGCCATAGTGATGGCTCGTGTGGTGGTAGCGTTCACTTTGATGCCGGTTATTGTTCCGCTGGTTCCTCCCAGATAGATGGTTCCGCTTCTTGTAAGTTGTTAAAAGTGACGGAGTATGGATCAGGATTTATAGACTGTCACGTTCTGTCTGTTGTTCGTCCGTTTTTTGGTCAATGCATTTAAGCAATTTACCAGGGATTTGGACAAGTCGTGTGAAAGTATATTTTATTCGGGACCGAAAAGATATCTGAGTTTATACGTTTGGTAACCAGGATCAGTTTTATCTATTTGATTATAATTAGAATTGTTCCGTCCAACCCCATCAGGATTAGGATAGGAAAAACTGGGAAGCAAAGGAAAGGCTAAATATATATGATGGATTATATATGTGATGTCGGGGGCTCAAGTGGAACCGCACCAATTCATTATTAAACTTAAACGGACTATCACAGTTAGCTGATGGAGTTTATTTTACTATTATACTATTGAACACATTGTATGGTGGTATTTATTTTAATATACTATTATTTAAATTTAAATGAACAAGGAAACTGTTTTTTTCACTCGATTTTTACTGTAATAGATGTATGGTCGGAGAGAATCAATAAAGTAGTATAGTGTATTTGAGGATGATCGAGATTAAATACAATTGTGATCAATGCACAAACGGTCGGGACCAACATAGTATTGTTGAACAATATATATGTCCAATTGTGATCGATACGTAATCGATTCAACTACGGTTATTCTCAATCGCAATGCTATTGTTTATATTTCGTTTGAATTTTATTAGAGTTTCTATAATAAGATTGAGTTAAGCCAATGCGTAGAAAAAACCGAATAAAGAAACAATTTCCTAATTATATGATTAATTGTGAATCAGTCTTATTTAAGAATGGAGGTCCAGGTAAAGGTAAATTCTTTTTTCCGGTGTCCGCCCGGAGGACGGCGGACGGCGGGATTCACGGAACGGGAGCAAGTGTAGTGCTCGTACCGCGGCGGCGGCCAGTATGCGCGTCGGAGGGCGCGCTCCAGTATGCCCGCCCGGTAGCGGTTTGGCCTTTGAGCGCTACCACGCTCACCGAGTTGGATCCTGCCATAGTGATGGCTCGTGTGGTGGTAGCGTTCACTTTGATGCCGGTTATTGTTCCGCTGGTTCCTCCCAGATAGATGGTTCCGCTTCTTGTAAGTTGTTAAAAGTGACGGAGTATGGATCAGGATTTATAGACTGTCACGTTCTGTCTGTTGTTCGTCCGTTTTTTGGTCAATGCATTTAAGCAATTTACCAGGGATTTGGACAAGTCGTGTGAAAGTATATTTTATTCGGGACCGAAAAGATATCTGAGTTTATACGTTTGGTAACCAGGATCAGTTTTATCTATTTGATTATAATTAGAATTGTTCCGTCCAACCCCATCAGGATTAGGATAGGAAAAACTGGGAAGCAAAGGAAAGGCTAAATATATATGATGGATTATATATGTGATGTCGGGGGCTCAAGTGGAACCGCACCAATTCATTATTAAACTTAAACGGACTATCACAGTTAGCTGATGAAGTTTATTTTACTATTATACTATTGAACACATTGTATGGTGGTATTTATTTTAATATACTATTATTTAAATTTAAATGAACAAGGAAACTGTTTTTTTCACTCGATTTTTACTGTAATAGATGTATGGTCGGAGAGAATCAATAAAGTAGTATAGTGTATTTGAGGATGATCGAGATTAAATACAATTGTGATCAATGCACAAACGGTCGGGACCAACATAGTATTGTTGAACAATATATATGTCCAATTGTGATCGATACGTAATCGATTCAACTACGGTTATTCTCAATCGCAATGCTATTGTTTATATTTCGTTTGAATTTTATTAGAGTTTCTATAATAAGATTGAGTTAAGCCAATGCGTGGAAAAAACCGAATAAAGAAACAATTTCCTAATTATATGATTAATTGTGAATCAGTCTTATTTAAGAATGGAGGTCCAGGTAAAGGTAAATTCTTTTTTCCGGTGTCCGCCCGGAGGACGGCGGACGGCGGGATTCACGGAACGGGAGCGAGTGTAGTGCTCGTACCGCGGCGGCGGCCAGTATGCGCGTCGGAGGGCGCGCTCTAGTATGCCCGCCCGGTAGCGGTTTGGCCCTTGAGCGCTACCACGCTCACCGAGTTGGATCCTGCCATAGTGATGGCTCATGTGGTGGTAGCGTTCACTTTGATGCCGGTTATTGTTCCGCTGGTTCCTCCCAGATAGATGGTTCCGCTTCTTGTAAGTTGTTAAAAGTGACGGAGTATGGATCAGGATTTATAGACTGTCACGTTCTGTCTGTTGTTCGTCCGTTTTTTGGTCAATGCATTTAAGCAATTTACCAGGGATTTGGACAAGTCGTGTGAAAGTATATTTTATTCGGGACCGAAAAGATATCTGAGTTTATACGTTTGGTAACCAGGATCAGTTTTATCTATTTGATTATAATTAGGATTGTTACGTCCAACCCCAGGATTAGGATAGGAAAACTGGGAAGCGAAGGAAAGGCTAAATATATATGATGGATTATATATGTGATGTCGGGGGCTCAAGTGGAACCGCATTAACTCACTATTAAACATGTGCTGAGATCACATAATGCTGATCGAGCTTATATTACTATTACTATAACTATGGAACACATGGTGATGGTGTATAATACTGTTTAGTTTTATTATTTAAATGAACAAGGAAACTGCCATTTCACTCGATTTTTACCGTAATATGTATAGTCGGCGAGATAATCAAAGTAGTATAGTATTTGAGGATGATCGAGAGCTCTTGGCTATGGTGCGGTTGGGTCAGGCTCGGGAATGGCTGTCCCGTTTGGCCTCCCGCTCTTAGGAACACACAGCACCAGATTTTGGTACATTGTAATTACTTAAATTTAATGTTTCTAACGACTTTTTCTTCTTTTCGTCGTTCTTTGGTAATCTAAACTAATTATAAGGGGCGTGTTACTCATTAGTAGATATTGTTCAACAATACTATGTCAGGATCGCCTATTTCTTCAAAATTGAGAGTCGAGGCGGTCGAGGAGGTCGGAGACGGACTTCGGGAAGAGGAGGGGGAATCGGGAGGTTCTAGGAAGCGGGCGGAATCGGGGTTGACGGGGACCATGCGAAAAGGGGCCACGCGACAAACAGGGCGAGAATGTTCGGCAATAGGGCGAGAAAGTAGGACAACGGGGCGAGTAGGTGCGACAAAGAGGTGATTTTCCTGTGATGTACAGGGTTCCACCGGAAGGGTTGGTCGAGGGGGCGGAGTGGCGAGTCGCGGAGGACCGGCGTTATTTTGTTCCTGAGGGAAGTTAAGCTCCCTTCGCGCCCGCTTGTTTTGACGACGCCGTTCGTGTTTCGCAGCGTTCCGCGACTTCTTGCGGGTAGGACCGGGCGAATCCATACTTGGCGCTGATCAAGTTAAAGTTCTCTAGAAGGCTCTTAGCAGGATCCGGTAAATCTCGATTTCTTGGTGATTCTTCGCGTAGTTTGGTGGAATTATCACTCGTAATTTTAACGCGCACTACTTGATCGATTGACTGCAGAGGCTGAAGCTTAAGTTGTTCAAGAGACTGCAGTCCAAGAAGAAGAGGCGAGCGAGTGCCGCAATGTCAGGATTTATATAGGAAAGTGTAGGGAATGGAAGGGGTGGATTTCATGTAGGGTGTGTCTGGTTTTCATTTTTGGGACATTTGGTTGGTGGGGATTCTTTTAATTATTGTTTAAGGAATTTCTTATTGGGGGAAATGTTTCTCGCCCAAGAGGTAGATTTTAGGTTTTTGCCTATCCTAGAAGCTAGAGACGGTTATCGATTTTTCCGGTTTTCCATTGATGAGTCCCGTCGTAAGGCCCCCCACTGTCTTATTGGGGGTGTAACTCATCGCTTCTTCCAGTGACGCATTTGTTTTTCGACTAAACCGATTTCTCTTTTATTAGGGTTTTTCTTTTATCTCGCGACCCTGTTTTTATGTTGACAAACGATGCACATTTCTCAATTTTAATTGCAGTTTTATTGCAAACAGAAACTTCCGCCTCGTGCTTTTTAGATTTCTAAAAGCACGTATTAGATTTTGTTTCTGTTTCTCGGAACATAGCACGGCCAGTTTTGAGCGAGTCGCGCGATGTAATACAGATCCTCATCAAGCCCCGTCTGGAATTAAGTCCCCTTGGCGCGTCATGTCGCCGGGTTTATAGTTATGGGTCAGACAAGGTTGATGAGAATTTGGTCACCATATTTCCCGTCTGTTAGTAATTTGTCATCTGAGAGGTTGCTTTTAGTTGCCCAAGTAAATAGGCAGTTTAATCATTAAAAAAAAGGAATGTGAGGAGATCTAAACTCACTCGCCGATCGATAACCGTCCGTGCTCGGTTTTGTTTATCCTAATCTTAAGAGATATCTTAAGTGCTTAAGAATTTCCGAGAAAAAGGTTAAGTTGCAGGCCTCAAAGAGAGAGAAGGGTAGGCGCGTTCCGGTTCTACATTATTTTTTGTGTCATGCTGTAGTTCGGAAGGTCTCATCTCGTGGTATCCCCTTTTGTCTAGATGCAATGAAAGTTGCGTCATTGAGTCCCATAATGCTCCTATCAGTTATACCGATCAGTCGTATACTTGCAGAGTATATCCGTGCACGAGTGTATTTAGTATTAGTTTAACGACTTTTATGCACATGTATAGTCCGAGCATTCCGGCACTGATATTACCGAATATTGTCAAAATTATTGATCAATTAGGCAATGCAAAATATTTCACAGTATGTGATCTCGTCTCTGTGTTTTATCAAATAGAAATGGACCCTGCAGATAGTCATAAAACCGCATTTACGACTTCTAATGGTCATTGTGAATTTAAGAGAATGTCTTTCGGGTTAAAGAATGCTCCATTATAATTATATTAAAAATATGACGTTCTCCATGAATTCTCCAATAGTAACATGAGAGGTATTATCTTTATCAACATCACTTTTTATGGGTATTCCAACTCTTGGAAATATTATTTTTTTCACAGGATTTACGGAGCTCTTACTATTCTTGATTTTTTCCGTCATAAAAGATTTTAGAATATTTACAATAACATTTAAAAATGCCGTACGAAAATGTACCGTGAGTACATTTTCGTGAATTATTCACAGCACAGCATCAATGTACGGTTGTGTTAATAGACGTGGCCAACCCGTCTCTTCAACACATTAATCAAAAAACAATCGTCACTTCGTTTTAATTGCGATTACAAAGAACGCTGATAGGCTTCCTCTTGATCCTCAGCTTCGTTGCACTTCCGCTGCGATAATGCGTTGTTGTCGACCACGCCCTTTACGAAGTCGCCCACTAGTATTTCGGATTCGGAAAGCTTATGCTGGGATTCTTATTAACGAGGGTAATTAACTTGCAATTGCTTTTATAAAAACAAATAACAAGAAGTACACAGGATTACAATGGGTAACGCCCCGATTGTATCATCTCGCTTCACTCACGATTTTCGTATAAGAAACGATTTTCGTATAAGAAACGATTTCCAAAAATTTATGTCACGTTCTATCAAAATTAAATTAATTTGTCCGTTTTTGGGTCAAAACATTTAAGTAATTTATCCGGGATTTGGACCAGGTTGCGTGATTAATCCAGTCCAAAAAAATATCTAATTTTGTATGTTTTAAAACAAGGGTCTGATTTGTTAATTAAATTAAAATTTGGAAAATTTATTATTAAATCCAAAGAGGTTAATTTAAATTTATATGGAATAAAGGTTTGAGTTTTGTTACCTTAAACTTCAGTTTCTAATTTCTGTTACGTCCAACCCCGAGATTAGGACAAGAAAATCTGGGAAGCGAGGGAGAGGCTAGCCAGAGGAGTCGGGGTAGGGAAGGACGCAACTAGATACTCACAAATCGCTCGCAGGTACATACGTGCTGTAAGGCGCGTGGCGCGAGCCCCGAACGCAGTTTTATGACTCAGGAAGGGTCAACGTCCGTAGAGACGCTACGACACCTTCCGTGAGCAGGTGCGATCGGCGGTCTTCTTTCGTGTCAGGGAATTTAATCCTTTTAACTCGGGATCGGACCTCGCGCGATTTCGAGAGGGAGATCCTACGATGGGTGAGGTCTTAAATTAAAGAATGAATGAAAATCTTTTTAACATGAGTATTTACATTTATTTGACATAAACAAATGTTGACTGATATAAACGATGTGATTGTAAACTAGAGATTAGTGTAAGATGAGTACATAGTAGAACTGGATGTGTGTGTATGTGTGTTAAGACAAGGACTTAGTCTAGATTGATGGTCTCGACCACTTGCTCGAAATCGAGGGTCGAGGCGGTCGAGGAGGTCGGGGAGGGACTTCGGGAGGAGGAGGGTAAATCAGGAGATTGAAGCAAAACGGAGGGATCGGGGACGACGTGGACCATACGGAAAGGGGGCACCCTACAGACAGGGCGGAAATTCGCAGAAGGAGGCCACGTGGGTAAAATAACTGGGCGAACAAGAGGATGATTGGTCTGTGGCGAGCAGAGGTCCGTCGAACAACCTGGGTGAGGCGGTGGAGTGGGAAGTCGCGGAGCTCCTGGGTTACTGACTCCCTGAGGGAAATCAAGGTCCCTTTGCGCCCGTTTGTTCCGACGATTCCGGGAATGTTTCGCGGCGTTTAGGGACTTGGCAGAGTCTTCCGTGAGAACAGTCGAATTCACTATAGGTTAGGGGAAGGTGGTTAATTATTATAGTATACTAATCACGGAAAGCCGACTCGGGTCTGAAGGATTTTAATTTAAAGAGAGAGGGCCTGTTGACGTTACCAACAGTAGCAAAAATTAATCCGACTCCACCGACAAATCGGCTAAATCGGAACTAATAGGAGAATTACTCCGAATCCACCGGAAATTGGCTAATCCAAGAGTAATAGAAATTACTCTGGCTCCACCAATAATTCGGCTAAATCAAAAGTAATAAGAACTTAAACGGAGCTGGAGGGTTTGAAAGAGTATGTACCCGAGAGGGCTTCCGCACGAGAATTAAATAAGGAAGAAAAAATAAGGGGGGGGGGACTGATATTTATATGTATATGGAAGGATAGGACTTACTATCGCTGAAGATCTCGGGATGTCTCTAATGTTACGTCCAACCCCAGGATTAAGATAAAGAAAACTGGGAAGCGAAGGAAAGGCTAACCAGAGGGGTAGGGGTAAGGAAGGACGCAACCAGATACTTACAAATATCGCTCGCAGGTACACGCTCTGAGGCGCGTGGCGCGAGCCGAACGCACTTACGATGGCTCAGGAAGGGTCAACGTCCGTAGAGACGGTAGTACTCCTTCCGTGAGCGGTGCGATCGTCGGTCCTCTTTTGAGTCAGGGAATTTAATCCCTTTAACTCGGGATCGGACCTCGTGTGACTTTAAGAGGGAGATAAAGATGAGGTCTTAAATTAATGAATAAACGAGGATATTATTAACATAGCTATTTATTCTTAATCAACATAAAAAAAAGGTATAATCTAATATGAAATTTACATAAATTTGGCAAAAATGTGTTGTCTGATATTACTAACATAATAAAAATCTAACAACAAATTGAGTACAATTAAACGGAATGAATGTGCGAGTGTGAGGTGAATGTATATGGGTGGATCGCGGGTGTTACATTGGTTCGGAGGTGATCGGGCAGGATTTTTAAAGGGGAATCTAATTGAAAATATACACCCTGCCCGCTATTATTACATTGGAGTCGAGTAAAAAGAAATAAAAAAAATAATCTACATAAAGTTAACTACGGTGTGGAGTGTAAATGGTGATTGATACGAATTATAACTGCTATAAAGAGGGACTTATTCTAAAGTAATTATCTCGGCGTCATCTAGATCGACGGTCGAGGCGGTGGAAGGAGCGGGGGAAGGTGGGCGTTGGAGGATTGGAGGGGGGTTGGGGCTGACGGGGATGATTCTATACGGGGCTACCCGGCAAACGAGACGAGGCCCCCAAGTACGGGGCGACAGCGGTCCGTCCGGCAGAGTTCTAGGAGGGGGAACGGCGAGTTGCGGGGCAGGCCGACCTTGCTCCTCTTTCCGCGCCCGCTTATCCTGACGTCTCTTCAAATGTCTCGCGGCGTTCTTGCTTTCTTTACAGAAACCGTTCGAATTCATACTTGCAGATTACGGGGATTACGGGTGGGAGCGCCTCCTTTGCGAATGTGGCCTAGTTGGAGGATGAGTCGAGCGACTGAGGTGGTGTCGGATTCTCTTGTGCACTGACTCTAAGGCCGGAAACGTGGTTGCAGAAAAATTAACAAGACTAAGGCTTGAGACGCCTGAAGAGAGTCGGAAGCCTTCTTGACGACGCGTGTCGCAACGTCAGGGTTTATATAGGAAAATTGAAGGGATGGGTTTCGTGTGGGATGTGTCTGGTTTTCATTTTGGGAACTTCTGGTTGGAAAGATGCTTCTAATTTTTATCTGGATGATTTCTTATTGGGCGAGACGTTTCTCACCCAAGGGCCGGATCTTAAGTTTTCGCCTATCCTAGAAAGCTAGAGACGGTTATCGATTTTTTCGGTTTTCCATTGGTGAGTCCTCTCGTAAGGTCCCCACCGTCTTATCGGGGGTGCAATCCAGCGATTCTTCCAGTGACTCATTTGTTTTTGACTATCGCCGATTCTCTTTTATTAGGGTCTCTTATTTATCCCGCGACCCTGTTCCAATGTTGACGGACGATGCATATCCTTCTAATCTTAATTGTAGTCTTATCACAAACAGAAACCTCCCCCATGTGCCCTTAGATTCCTGATAATATTCCGATCGCGTATGCCCCGTCTGTCAATATTCCGTCACCTGGAAGGTTGCTTTTTAGTTGCCCAAACAAATAGCTAGCAGAAAAAAAAGGAATGTGAGGAGATCAAGACTTACTCTCGGATCGATAACCGTCCGCGCTTTGTTTATCTATCATAATCTTACGTCCTATCTTAGACCCATAGGAATTTCCGCGAAAAAGGGAAATCGTGGAGTTCGCGGGACGTAACACTAATTATAACGGTGTAGTAGGTTGACAGCTGCTTGATTCGTCTCGGTAGGATTGTTGAGCCGCACAGAATTTAATTAAAACGGCACGAGACTAAAAATGATCGCGTGGATACAAGTATCCTTCGTACTTCGGAATCGAGACTGACTGACGGGTGTCCCGCGGTCGGGGTTTATATACGATTTGTCGTGAGAAAATGTCTCGATTTTGGTGATTCGGTTTGTTCTTCTCACAGAACTTTTTGTCTGTTATCGCTCGTTAGGGGGTTAAGTTAGACGGATATCACGAATTGAGATGTTAGATCCGGACCAATGTCAATAGATATAATTCTCGGATCTCTCGCGTGAGTCGGTTATTATCTAAGTGGGAAGGGTTATCACGAAATTTTCGTGACAACCCCTTGATTTATGGCGGCTTAACCATATTATCGACCGGTGCGGACAGTTTCGACAAATAGATCCTGTTTAATTTGCCTTTCGATTTGTAAGAATGTGACGAAGTAACCCCCTTGCCGATCGATAATATCGTTCCGGTTCTTATCCTAAAGATAATTTTTATTGGGAAAATTTCTTACGAAATGTTCCCACGAAAGTCGTTATAAAAAAGGAAAATCTTAGAGTCCACAGGACGTAACATTTCATTAATTTGAGAAATAATGGAAAAGGATTTTGATTTAGTTGTATAGTTTGTTTAATTTGATATTTAATTCTTTTAAGTTGGAATCTTTTGCCCCCTTTTCTGGGCATGAATGAGGATTAAAAAAAATTCTATTGCCACTCTTTGGCAGCTACAGGTAAAGAAAGGAAATCTCCTGTTGCCACACTCTTTGGCAGCGACAAGAATATCAGGAAATTACTGTTGCCACGCTGTTTGGCAGCGACAGTTAAGAGTTGTGGAATTAAAAGATTTTATAGTAAAATTAGTTTCAAGAATTAAAATTAAAATTACCTTTAATCAGAGAAAATTTTTTACAACTATTGTTTAAGATCTGGTTTAATTAATATGATTTTAATTGTTGCTAAGATCTGTCTTAAAGATTTGCTGAAGTTAAAGTATATAAACCAGAATTTTCATATTGTCACGTTCTGTCTGTTGTTCGTTTTGATATTGATACTTGTATTATATGAAAAAGCTGCAAATTCTAATAATTTATCCCATTCTGTAAATTTATTTACATATTGTTTTAAATATTCGACTAATACTAAATGCGAGTAGATAGTATTTTGACAGTTCTGTCCCGGGTGTTCCGAGGGATTTCCAATTTTGTATTAGATCCCTGCGCGAGGGATTCAACGTAAGATTGTGTCCGCCCGCGTCCGAGGGCCGGGAGGTCGAGAGTGTTCAGCAGTGCTCGCCCGCGTGAGATACCGGGTGGCGTGCCCACCTAACCTGCTGGGAGCCGGGGCGCGGGTGGCTGACGCGGGGGAGCAGCGGGCCTCTCCTCCTGAATCTCACTATCACTATTACTATCACTATTATCTATGACTTCAAAATCGAAATCAGAATTGTGAAATTCCGCGAAGCCAATGTTTAATATCACCCGCCCGTGTCCGAACCCACTGTCTATATATAACTCACTTCCAATTCAAAGTTATCGGCAAAATCGTTCAAATTAAAGTCGTCAACATTAATCGCGTTTAAAATGTCACTTATTGTTACATATTTAGCCTCGTACGGGGGAAGATCGTACGGAGGCATTACAAAATAATTTTAAAAAATCACAAAAATACGGACTCGTTTAACGCATGCACTGCTCTGCGATTGCAGTTAGAAAGCCACTTTTTTCCGTCGTGCCCCCGCGATGGTCGGCGCCGAGGGTCCTCTTGACTCGAACCCGAGTCAAGTCTCTTTTGTGTCAAACGAAATTATGGCGACATGACCGTCGTTGGGTTGACTATCCGCATCGCATATTAAACATTTTTTTTACTTGATTTTTTTGTTGTCTTATTACCACAATCTTCTGGGAATTCTTAAATATTTTAAGGGTGAAATAGGTTCACTACTTTAACAATAAGTTGTGACTTGGGAAGTTAAATGAATCAAGAAATATGGCCTTTAATCGGAGGGTGCTTTTGGTATGTTGTGATAAGTTTATAAATTAGAAGCATCACACGAAAAACGATGCTTCCTACGTGCAAGTAGGATTTAAATGTTACTTTTGGTACCTGGTTTTCGCACTTAGGCTGCCGCTTAGAGTGCGCAGCGGTGTATTTATAACGTCCGCTTTAGAGCTTACAGTGAGTGCACGTTTTTCTACACGCGAGATCTTTTTCGATTCATTGACGCCCGCTGTTATTAGAGAATAGGATAGGTATATAATTATTTTTTCCTGCCTCTCGAGCGTTAATGGATTATGCGAGTGCGCTCACGTTATATATCATGACTATTTTCATAGTATAATTTTTCGCAGCTAGATTGGATTCTGGCAAGTACGCTGTACTTTAGTACGCCTGTACTATAAAGATTATATTGTTTGTTATATGTATATATATAGCGCGCTGTCGAAAAAAAGTAAACGAACAAATGTACACAATGGTTTTAAAGGGAACGCAATTTAATATTATAAATGTTAGGTCCTAGGTTTGCGTCCGAGTGTGCATATGTTTCTAATTTTTTTTCATACACATGTCATGCACGACTTTTAATTTTAAATTGTTTAATTTTAAATTGTTTAGCAATTTTTTTCATTAAATTACTCATAAAATTTGTTCCTTGATCGGTTAATATTACTTTAGGTGCTCCAAATGCACAAATAAAATATTTTAATAATGCATCAGCAACTTGAATTGCGATTATGGATCTCAAAGAGATGGCAAGGGAAAATTTCGTAAGGTGGTCTTAAATTGTCAAAATATAGAAGTTTTCTTTTGTGGTTTTAGGTAGAGGCCCTACTATATCCATTGATATTTTTTCAAAGGAAGAAAAAGGTGTGTCGGTGATTAGCGCATAAACTGTTTTGTTTTCACTCTAACCAATTTCTTCGATTTATTTAATAATTTGAAAAATTAATAATTGCTTCTTCTTCTTCTTCTTCGCCCGACAACGCGTGTTCTTCTTCTTCATCAGCCACTATGTCATCAAAATGATCGGCTATTTTGATGCAATATATTATAAAAATAAACTTGATGACACAAAATATCAAAAGACACGGTAGTGTTTTGCGCCAAGTACACGCGCAGCACGAGACTTTTACGCACGAACGCACGAGTGCAAGTATCCAAGATTTTGAGACTTGCTTCACCTGATGTATAGATATACTTTGATTGGTGGGGATATCTCTCAAAATGATGGTGAAAACCAGGGACGGACAAATTCTTTGTTGTTTTTTTCTGTGGAGGTACATCCGGCCGATAATTATTCATGAAAGAGCCATAATCTACTGCTGCAGGAACACTCTTTGCTGTGCACGCAGCCTTTCGGTGCGTGCTAGGGCAGAGTTCCAAACTAATATAAATGAAGTAATAATTTAATATATTTTTAAGTAAAGATTTGAACGTCATATTTTCAATATAATTATAATGGAGCATTCTTTAACCCGAATTTGGCATTATGAAGATGCCAAATGTTATAGAATTGAGCGCTGATGACAGACAGCTATAATTTATGACCTACAATTGTCACATCCTTTGAAGAGCTCGAGATAAGCAAATAGCTTACAATTGAGATCCAAAGGGTCTAAGGGATGTCACGGCTCTGTGACGTAGAAGTAGAAGAGGAAGAATTGATAGAGAAAAGAGAAAAAGTGATAGAAGAAAACGATGAAAAAGACCGTTAAAATCATAGTATGCTTAAGCAAGCAAGCGAGCAACTTGAAAATATGGAGCAATCTGATCGACTGAATTTGATCGAAGAATTAAGTGCGTGGGAACAATTTAATGCTTGAGAAGAATTAAATGCATGGAAAGAATTAAATGCGTGGAATATCAAGGTGAATATACAAATTAATATTAAAAATAATAGAGTGTGATGTGATATAATTTTGCGACATAATTTTGTGAAATCATAATTTTGTGTCAAGGGTTTCCACAGTATGAAGGCAGTGGAAGGTTTCGGTCTGAGGCTCAAGCGGAAAAATCTCTACACGCTAGTCGACTCAAATTGGCTGAACGACGAAATGATTAATTTCTATATGAATCTGCTGATCGCCAGAAGCACATCTTCGAACAAGTATCCGAAAATACACGCGATGAACACGTTCTTTTATCTGAAACTTCTGTCGAACGGTCACTCGTCTCTGAAGCGATGGACCAGGAAGGTGGACATATTTGCATAGGATCTTATTATTATCCCTATACATCTGAACGTTCACTGGTGTATGTCAATAGTAGATTTCCGCGATAAAACGATTGTTTATTACGACAGTATGGGCAGCGATAATCCGAAATGTCTGGCTGCGCTAAAACTATATTTACAAGATGAGAGTCTTGACAAAAAGAAGCAACCTTATGATATAAGTGATTGGGAATTTTATTCCGCCAAGAACATTCCGCAACAGACGAAGGACAGCGATTGTGGTGTATTTTCTTGCATGTTTGCCGAGTACGTCTGTGCAAACAGGGAGATAACGTTCACGCAGGACGACATGCCGTACTGTAAAAACAAAATGTTTAGGGAAATAATAAATGGTAAACTTTTGTAAAAATTATATAAAGAATAATTATTTGAAATATAAAATACAAAAATGTGTGATTAATATATTCCTTCCATTAGTATTATATATACATATATTACATACATAGCTTAAGTATGTCTGCGTTCCAAAGAAATTTTGTATCGAAGAGTTTCTAGATTTGCTCCATCTGATGTGTAGATATACTATGATTAGTGGTGGTATCTCTCAACATGATGGTGGAAAACAAGGATGAACAAATTCTTTGTTTTTTTTTGCGTGGAGGCACATCCAAATGTTATAGAATTGAACACCGATGACAGACTGCTATAATTTATGATCTACAATTGTCTCGTCCTTTGACGAGCTATGTGTCGGGACATGGTTTATGTTACCATTTGGACGAAACTTTTTACTAATAAGCAAATAGCTTATTTGCTTATTGAGACCCAAAGATTCTAAGGGATGTCACCTCTCTGTGATGTTACGTCAGGACCCCGGAATTTAGGTATATTTGGTTCGGGGGATAACGAAGGAAAGGCTATCCAAGGGAGGGGGGTATGGGAAGACGTAACGCGAGCTTATGGTATCTCAGAGTCACGCTGGAAGGGCGCGTGCCTCGAGTCGAATGCACTTTTTAGGGAAACTTCAGTCGTGGGTCAACGTCCAGAAGGGACCCTATTACGCCTACTGAAAGTTTCGTGCATTCGCGGTCCTTATTTCGGTCAAGGATATCATCCCTATTACCGGGGATCGGACCTTGCGCGATTTTCGGGAGATAGTGAGAGGTGAGGTCTTACTTAGAGTGAATAAACATTGAATATAATTTTACCAATTAGTAAGAACATTTATTACGAAGAAAAGAATAAATAACATTATAAAATAAAAGTTATTGGTATTTATAAACATTTATTACAAAGAAAAGGATAAATAACATTACAAATAAAAGTTATTAATATTTATAAACATTTATTACAAAGAAAAGGGTAAAATAACATTACAAATATAAGTTATTAATATATATGAAGTATACGGAAGTGTGGTGTGTGTGTGTGTGTGTGTTCTCAATCAAGGGTGATCATCTCGACCTCTTGCTCGTAATCAAGAGTCGAGGCGGTGGAAGAGGTCGGGGACGGACTTCGGGAAGAGGAGGGGGAACCAGGGGGTTCTAGTAAGGCGGCGGGATCGGGGACGACGGGGATGCCTCCGAAATGGGGGCACCCAACAGATAGGACGAGTGTGTGGGGGAAAAGGACGAGTAGGTAGTGTAATCGGGCGAACAGGTGTGTCAACGAGGTGAGTAGTTCGTGAGGTGGAAGGTTCCGTGGTAAATCTTGGTAGAGGGGGTGCAGTGGGGAATCGCGAAGAACCTGGGACGGCTGCTTCCTGGGAGAAAGCAAGCTCCCTTCGCGCCCGTTTGTTTCGACGATTCCTCAGGTGTTTTCCTGCGATACGCGACTTCTTCGAGGTGGGGCTATCCGACTCCACTATAAATTAGTGGATTGTTAACGTTAAGCTGACAAATTGCGGGGAAGTCACCTCGGGTTTTTGGGATTAGAGAGAGAGAAAAGATTATTCCGAATCTACCGACGAGTCGGCCAATCCAGGAATAAGACAGATTATTCCGAATCTGCCGACGAGTCGGCTAATCCAGGAATAATAGAATGAAAAACAGATTATTCCGAATCTGCCGATAAATCGGCTAATCCAGGAATAATAGAATGAAAAACAGATTATTCCGAATCTGCCGATAAATCGGCTAATCCAGGAATAATAGAAGAGGATATACCCGAGAGACTTTCCGCGAGAATATATAAAAGGGGAGGGGAACCGAAAAACCGTGGGTCAAATATTATAATTTTCTTGTGTTACTAAGACTTGACTATTGTTTTAATGGAAAATTAACATGCAACAGGTACGTTATCGTTTCGTAACATTTTCATGTGTTATAATTGTGTCAACGTGATTACTTAACACCTTATATATATCATTTAGAACTGAAGTTAAGGTAAATCTTTAAATAATCGTAAACCTTGACACTCACAAATGATCAAATTGACTAAGTTTAAATGTTTCTATTATGTATAATTTAAGTAAAATCCGTAGAATAATTAATTTTATGTGTTAAAGGTTAAAAGAACATGTATATAAATGTAAAGTATAATGTCAATTAATTAATATTTCTAATTTGTCAATAAGACGATGAATGAGTTATTTTAACTTAAAATTTAGAGTGGACTTTAAGGTGAATAAATGGCTGAATCTTACTATTGTTGGAATATATATATATATATGTAATATATATATATATATATATATATATATATATATATATATATATATATTCGTCACCGGCTGGTAGTGGCCCGCAGATCTCAGGAAAGCTCGGTAGTCTCGGCTGGTGCCACTTAACGCGCACTGATTTTATTCGCGAGACTTAGCCGAATGGATGAAATAGATTAAAACTTCAGATGTCAGTTTATGACGGATCGGAACAGAAGACCAGATCGGAATAGAAGACCAGATCGGAATAGAAGACTAGAGAGAGGCTAAGTGCGTAAAGTCGCGGTTTATATACAGAATTTAGGGGGCGGAATTGATTTTTAGTATGATTCGATTGGTGGAGTTCTCTTCCGATCGTGACGTATTTTTTGGTTTTCCTCCTATCTTTTGCCGAGCTTCCCCAAAAATCATCGTTGCTCATGAGCATTTTCTAATTAGCGGCCGCTCATTGGTGAGTTCGTTATCACCATGCCCTTTGACAGTCCCTTCCAAAGGCTTAATTTTATCAATCGCCGCGAGGCGTGGGTCTTAGGTCAAATTTGCGTTTCACGGAAAAGCGTGAGATCAGCCCTCCCGTGACCCGAGAGGTCACCTAGATCCTTATGGTGTTACTAATTTATTGCGCCCTATCCCCCGAAATTTCAAGATAATTGAAATTTCGTGGTTCATTTCGTGGAAATTAGATGGAATGCGACAAACAAGTCTATAATTTGTCTATTTTATTAGGCTCGAGTCTTCTGGAAGAGGTTTCGTCATTTCTTATTTAATGAGCGATGACAGTTGGAGTGCATCCGCTTCGTCAATTGATAACCGCTATTTTATGGTTTCCGTATGTTTCGTCTGATGAAATGAATGATTCCACGAAAGAAAGAAATCGTGGAGTCGACAGGACGTAACAGTGACGTAGAAGTAGAAGAGGAAGAAATTATTAAGAAAAGAGAAAAAGCGATAAAAGAAAAGTATAAAACAATGGAAAATAGTGTTAAAATTATAGTATTCTCAAGCAAGCAAGCGGGCGAGCAGTCTTTGGAAGGAATCTTTGGATCGAAGGAAACGAGAATATGGAGCAAGAGTTGTTGGAGCAATCCGATCGACTAAATTCGATCGAAGAATTAGTGCGTGGGAGCAGCGATGCAATCAATATATCGAAGTGTTGGAAGAACAAAATCGAAATAAACGGCCTCGATTATCAATCGGCAACCAACAGTCGTTGGTGGCACAAATCGCGCGAATCGAAAGTATAAATCTCATCGTCATCCGTCAATGCGGACACAAATTAATCGGCTGCATTTGGCTGATTGACAATAATGCAGCCGACTTCGAAGAAGTATTTTAAATGATACCGAAGCAACATTTTCACGATTTTGCTAAGCTCTAGTTCACTGATTTACTACGTGCGTATAAGACTTGAGTAAGATTTGTTACAGAACTAACTTTTAGACTTTTAGCTGCAGAGCGTTACAGACTATTTATATAGTTTAAAATATTTCCAAAAACTTCTAGAATGGAGGTTGTCGAAAAATTTTCCAACTACGCCATTGGATAACAAACTTGATGCTTGGCCCACTCTCCCACTTCTCTCCCGTACGTGGAAAAATGTTTTCGAGAATAGTTGTGTTACCATTTTTAATATTCCTTATTTTAGACAGATAAACCTTTATTTGTCTTGCACACGAAAATATATTTTTTACTTAAGGACTTACAAAAAATTTTTTATTGAAAATTCCTAGTAATGTTATATTTTATCATATAACTAGAGGGATTTATTATCGCATCTCAGAAAATTTATTGCTTTATTGCTCTTAGCATAAAAAGAGGTCGGTAAAGTTTTACACGAAAACATATTTTTTATCTGACTTGCAAATAATCCGGGAGTCGAAGGCCGACAAGTCAGTTAGACCCGACAACGCCAACGACCCCAATGCTTAAGCCGATCGACCCAAAATCCGCGATGGCGAAAACGAGAACGTCACGAGCTCAAACGTTGACATAAATCTGCGAAATAAACTCGTATTTAATGAACTCTCGGGGATCCTACAGTCGATAGACTACCTTTAAATAAAGAGATAAAAAAAAAGGAATAAATGTGTGTGTGTGTGGAACTCGCTACACTTGATGACTTCCTTGATATCTTTGGAATTTACGAATCGGATAACGGGCCCTTTATGATGTGGATGTAGCCGCGTCGTGGGTTAGATTTCGCGCACAGCTTCTAACTCGGAATCGGAACTTAAGCAGCAGAAGAGAATACTTTATTGTAAGATGTGTCAGTTGCTATTCTGACGATTTTAGTTGGTAGGATGTTTTTTTACCCAGGATGTAGATTTGAGTTTTCGCCTATCTCATGACGAGCTAGGTACAATGATTTTTACGGCTGTTTATTGGCGAGTTTTGTCAAAAAGCTCCCACCGTCGAATTTTGAGGGCGCAAGCTCTTTTTCCAGTGACTCATTCAGTTTTTCGCCAAATAAAAATTATACAATAAGCAATAACGCTCCCACATTGCTCACCAATAAATAATTTCAAAAAGTTAAATGTACGCATCCTGGGTAAAAACCATTAACATTATTCTACCAACAAAAACCCTCAGAACAGAAAAACTGAACAGAAAAACTAAATACATCCATCAACAAAATTTACCTCTTAAAGTTTCTTATACATAGGTATAATACGCGACTTTTCGTCAGTTTAGCTCCAATTCCAGTTCCAGTCAGTATTTTTCGTTTACTAATTAGCAGCTTTTTCTTCAGGTTTTTGCGAGTCTAGTACCGAATCAAACGTTTATGGCGTGCAGTTTAAGTTCAGTAGCGTGTGCTTTGTTAAGTTCTGTGTGCATCATCACAGAAAGACCAAACCTACCAAGTTCCGACGAAGCCTCTACGAGGGTGAAGGGCCTTAACGAATTTACTCTAATCCAGACCGTACGAAGCATAGCTTTGTATCAAAGTACTAATAAGTTAGATTATTCTTTTTTAATTCTTTTTTTTATTTGAACAGAAGTCTTCTCTTCAAACTCTCGAATTCCTGGATGTATTTCTACCCTTCAATTTAACCTTTTAAGTCTTTTAATCTACATTTTCACCATCGGTACTTCGGGTTGGCTGATTAACATCAGTGTCCAGATCCGTATCGCTTCCATTCCCGCTACTTCCGGTTAGCTGATTAACGTCAGCGTCCAGACCCGTGTCACCTCCATTCCCGCTACTTCGGGTTAGCTGATTAACGTCAGCGTCCAGACGTTTTTAAATTTTTATTATAAAGTTTCAAAATTTTTTAAAATAAAAAAGAAAAAATATTAAATAATTATAATAATTATTTATTTCAGCGGAAGCGGAATCGTCGGAACAAGCAGGCGTGGAGGGAACTAAAGAAACAAATATTGGAGTTTCTCCGACACGAACGGGAGAACGCCGGTCCTCCGCGACTCCGCCGCCTCCACTCGCTCAACCGAAGGCCCTTGCGTCCTTTTTCCTCCCATTGGGTAATTCCTGACACCCCCGAATCTTTGTATTCCCTGGTTCGCCCCGGTAAACTTCCCGATTCCCCCTCCCTCGCACCTTCCTCCCACCTAAGTCCCGAATACGAGCGATCGTATTCCCCGGTTGCTCGCGAGGAGCTGTCCTTTCCAGCGGTCTCGGATACCTCGACCGTGGAATTTATCGAAGAGGTACCGCATTTTCCTCCCCCGCGGAGCCAGTATCGTCTGGCCGAGGACATGGAATCTCCGAGAACTTCGCCCCTCTCATATTCCGCGGTTTCCGAGGAACCCATCCAAGAGCTTTCTTCCCACCATTTCTTTTTGAACCCCTCAGCTTATTTTTGCCAATGCACCGATTTTCTTCCTCCTGATTGTTTTACTTTCGGTCCCTACGAGTTCGACCTGGTCGGACTCCGTTCCCTCATAGATCCCCATGAAACAGCTATCCCCGCTTATTTTCCGCAACATTAGGGGTACTCAAATAAGTTAAAGTTTAACGGTTTGACAGGTTATGTCGGGTTAAAGTCGGGTAAAAAGTTGATTTTTGAACTTTTAACCCAAAGATTAATGTGATAGGTTAATAAGACACTTATATATTTTGCATATAACCTTAAAGAGTAGCGGCGTAGCGCGCCCAAAGTGTAAAAAATTAATTTTTTACCCGACTTTAACCCGACATAACCTGTCAAACCGTTAAACTCTAACTTATTTGAGTACCCCTATTAATTCCCATATTTAATTCCCGTTTACCTCTTGAAAGAGATATTCCGTTTTACAGTCGAAAAAATAGTCGATTCCGAGGTGATAACCTTAGACTTACGGTTATAGTATAAAATTTATTTTAAAATTTATGTTTTACCTAAACGTACACAAATACACCGTACACATATTTAGCTAAACTCAGTAACTCATGTAACCTCAGTTCTAAAATTAATTGTAATAGTAGCAGGCAGGATATGCATTAAATAGGTTTCCCTTTTAAAAAATCCTGCCCGATCACTTATCTTCAATCAAACTTAATCATCAATTTTTTTAGTTTTCAAGCTTGTGAATATGTAAATAAATTATTTTTTGCTGTTATTTAATTGTAATTCTATTTTGAAGCTCTTATTGTTTTATATTTCTACAATATTATTTCCACAAATTTCATATCAATCAAGAGGTCGGCGACATGGATCTGATATACATGTTTAAAAATTATATTATTATCAGCTATTGCTAATCACATTAAGTGCGTAAACGTAAAGTTTATACTTTTATTAAGAACACTAAACACTCTCCAGGTGTAGGAGCGAGAATTGATACATGCGAATGCGGAGATTCGTCGAGGAATGCACTTCCTTACTGCGTTGCGGCGTCTCACTGCATGATAAAAATTGATATTGTTGCGTGCATGCCGCCCGATATACCTTTCCGACACCGAGCTGAAGTGTGCAACGGAAAGTCGAATGTAGTCTGTCCTTAGTAAAAAAAAACGAGCCAGTTATTAATTTTATTGATTAAATGAAACAGCTGATGGATTTTGTCTTGAGCTGCTGGACTATTCGGACGTGTGTCCGCACTCTCTTGTATCGCGACAATAATAAACGCTATAAGATTGTTTTCCTATTAAACCGCAGTGTTTCCCTTATTTCCGCGAGCGTCGGGAGGTATGTGTGTGATTGAGCGACGCGGCCAGCGCAACAATATCAATGAGTCTGCTTAGCCTCTCCTTTGCTTCCCAGTTTTTTTTATCCTAATCCTGGGGTTAGACGTAACAATATTAAATAATTTATTAAATAATTTATTTATTAATCTGTTACAGTTTGATGTCGTGCGCGAGGGGGACCTTCCTCTTCCAGAGGCGTACATGCACTTCATTTCGGAGGTACGTGATTTGTGTGTGTGTGCGTGTTTTTTTAAATAATATATTTTGTTTAATTTTTTACAGCATGATGCGAACTAGAGGAATCTTGATGAAAGGACGGTCGACGAATACAAGAATTTCGTTACATTTGCGGCTGACACGGAGAACCCAGCCGAAATGCATGTACGTTTCAGCATGTTGACGGTGAGTTTTTTAAATAATATTTTATTTTAAAAAATATAATTATATATAATAATGATAAGTAATTCATATTTAATATATTTTTATAGATTTTTCGATATTCCGATGACGGACCTGCCCACGTTCTCGCCAAAGGTAGAGGAGAGTGGGATAATTACACGGGCAGACATTCCTGGTCTTTTGCCCGCCGGAGGTTAGTATATTCATTATTGTTGTGTTCTGTCTGTTGTTCATCCGTTTTTTGGTCAGTGCATTTAAGCAATTCACCAGGGATTTGGACAAGTCGTGTGAAAGTTATTATTATTATATTATTATTATTCGGGACCGAAAAGATATCTGAGTTTCTAAGTTTCGTAACGAGGATCACTTTTGTCTATCTGACCGTAATTATAGGATAATCAATGTCGAAATCGACAGGAATAGGTTTAAATGGAGGTGCATTTTCTAATAGTTGTAATTCCTGGAGAGGAGGGGGAGAGGATCTCGATTAGAAGTAACAGCTTGTTTGATCTGGAACCTAATTCGTTTGATTTGAACTAGTCTACCTCCCTTTTTCGTCATTCAGCCCGCGTTCTCGAAAATGAATTTTAAGCTCGCCATACTCTTCGTCAGCGCTCAAAGCCAATCCGCCATACTCTTCGTCAGCGTAAAGGCCAAATTCTCTTTCAGGAATTAATAACGATTGTTGCGATTTTTAAGAATTAACTCCGTAACCGCCACGATTTTCGGCAGCGAAAATACCAGTTCGCCATACTCTTCGTCAGCACCCAAGACAGATCGCCACGCTCTTTGTCAGCGAAAACTGCGAGTCGAATCTCTCAGAAGTGATTAATTAAGAATTATAATACGAGGTCAGATCTCAGATTTCAAGCTTATTCTTTTTTTCAGACTTATCTTACCTTTATTCTTGAAATCTTAATACAACTGAGTTGTGCGTGAAGCGCGGTCTTAAAGTGGCCCGTATTCATATAGTCGAGTCTCAAGTCAACACTTAAGACAATCTTGATCAAGTCAGTCTTATTCAATCCAGACCGACTTAAGATCAGTAGATTTCATAGTCGTGAAATAAGACGATCTTCACGAAGAAGTTGTCGCTCAAGTAAAGTCTTATTTGATTTGAGATCGACTTGGCGAAGACGTTCTTGAGACCATGCTTATTCTTGATTCGGCTGTTTCCGTAATATTTCCATCAGTTCTTCCAATAGGAATATTAGATTCAAGGTGCAGTTTTATACCATCTCGTTAATCATGCTTGATGATGGTTATGTGCATTCTCTGATTTGAATATTACTTCAACTTTATATTTATTGATATAATACAAGAGCGTTTGTATTTTGCAGTTACGCAGTCGAAACATTATTGCAAAACAAGTCAGCAAAAAAAAAAATTTTCTAAAATGTCAAAAAAATAACGCTTCAGTTGAAAAAAAAATTTTCTTAGAAATATTAAAAGATTTTAAGCATGTAATTGAAGTAAAGAAAAGTGATTCTTCAACGCTTCGGGATAAAGAAATTGCATGGGATGAAATCTGTAAGCGGTACAACAATTCGACAATGATTTTCCAAGAGGTAGAGAAAAGACCCCTATTATGAGACAGGATCCTAATATGAGATGTTTTAGCTAAAAGGCCTTTATATAAACCCCATCTTTTGATCCCACCATGTAAAAAACCCGCCATCTCATATTAGGATCCTGTCTCATAATAGGAGTCTTTCCTCTAAATAAAAAAGAAAGGTTATATATTTTGAATTGTAAAACATATTGTAATTATTAATATACAATTATTCGCGATTTATATTTAATTTTATATATACTATATTTAATAGATACTGATTAAGTAAATGTTATTCTTTTATTTTACAGCGTACAGTTGCACAACTGAAAAAACTATGGACAAACATGAAACAGAATCAAAGAGAATTATTGACAAAAGAAAAACAGGTTCGTCTAGCTACTGGTGGTGGTCCACCACCTCCAGAGACAAGTATTGATCCTGACGTAGCCGCAATTGCACCGCATCTTTTAGAAACAGCTCCTATCAAGAGACACGGTAGTGTCTCGTGCCAAGTACACGCGAAGCGAGACCGACCGTGGTCCTTTTTACTTCAAATATGACGGATAGTGAAATAAAACGTAAATAGTTTTATAAATATATTTATAAGCATTTTGTCTCACTATTTAACGTAATTAATATTCTTATGTATGATAAAAGTATTTGACAAAAAAAATGTTACAAATTCTTATACTTAATTTTATTTAATTCAAATATATTTTATTTATGTTTCAGAGATGGACAAACAGACTTTGAAGATTGTAACAGATAATGATTCGACCATTGTCAAAATGGCTTTCTTTATATAAAATCCTCGGATTATGCCATGTAAAATTATGATTATATGTGAACCGTTTCTTGATATATTGGACAGACTAAGAGACACTTAGAGACAAGATTAAAAGAACATAAAAGTGATATTAGGAAACATGTCAACAACTACTCTGTGGTCTCCAAACATCGGATTTTATATAAAGAAAGTTATTTTAAAAAAAGAGAGATCTCGGAGATGTTTTTTATTAAGAAGTGCAGGCACACTGTCAATCTTCAAAAAGACACCGAAAATTTACCGGCAGTTTACGATCGTGTTATTAATGCTGCCTAATCTATGCTTTTTAACCGCTGTTTACTTATATATTTTAAGAACTCGCTATTTTGCTTTATCGGCGTGTTTAATGTACTGAGATCACAATAAGCTGACGATTTTTTTTTATTTACTATTACTATAATTATAACTATTGAACACATTGTATGGTGGTATTTATTTTAATACTATTATTTAAATTTAAATGAACAAGGAAACTGTTTTTTTCACTCGATTTTTACTGTAATAGATGTATGGTCGGAGAGAATCAATAAAGTAGTATGTGTATTTGAGAATGATCGAGATTAAATACAATTGTGATCAATGCACAAACAGTCAACAATAGTATTGTTGTACAATATCTATGTTCAATTTGTGATTGATACACAATCGATTGAACTACGGTTATCCTCAATCGCTGGGCTATATTGTTTCTGAGTTTTATTATTGTGACTTTGACTGTTGTATCGTTCGGACGCATTTGACAAGATGTCCCGTTTCATCGATTTTTGGACAAATTGTATTTTTTATTTTTGCATTTGTCGACGCATAAAACTTGTAAGTCATTTTTGGCATTCTTTTCGCTATGTTTCATGTCTTTATATATCTGTAATCACCTTGTTTTAGCTTTATGAAGCATGATGTAATTTGGAAACTATATTAGGCGACATAGGATGTATATGCGTGGAGTGCTGGCAATAATTATTTTAATATTCCTCACTTGAAAAGGGCCAGATGTTCGCCGAAACGTCGTGAGAGATTGTATGGGAGAAATTTTGGCTAGTTGGGTCGTTCAAATAAGGTGAACCAGCCAGTGAATGAACGGGGTCCAGTGAATGAACAAAATCACTTATATTTTAAATATGAAAAAAATTATAGGTCGAAGATAAATGATTTTGTGATGAAAATTAAGAGAAAAATTCACAGGTGGTGTTGAGATCAATGTCAAGTTATAAACAAAGTGTCGACTTAAGGAGAAATATTTGTTCATTCACTGGCTTACTTGTTCATTCACTGGCTGGTTTACCCTACATTTTAGTACTTATTTTATTTTATAAGTATTTTATTGTATAAGTTGTTAAAAATGAATGAGATTATTATTTTTAGAAGTGTTAATCACTACAAATGATATAAGAATATTTTTGTTTATAAGTGTTAGTCACTATAAATAAAAAAAATGACAGATTATTTTTTTAAATAAGTGATGAGTCACTAGAAATAATAAGAGATTATTTTTTTATAAGTGTCATAAAATAAAAAGATTATTTTTTACAAGTAGTAGAGGAAAAACCCCTATTATGAGACAGGATCCTAATATGAGATGGCGGGTTTTTTTACATGGTGGGATCACACAAAAGATGGGGCTTATATAAGGCTTTTTAGCTTAAAATATCTCATATTAGGATCCTGTCTCATAATAGGGGTCTTTCTTCTATTATTATATAACAAGGTAAAAAGTGATATTAAAGTAAATACATTAATGATTTGTGTTCCTTTTTAAAAGATATCAAAACAGTATGTTATAAAAGTTTATTGAAAAAAATTACATTGATATTGTATCAATAAAGTTTAAAATATAACAAAAAATTGTTTTGGTTAACTGTGCTTTTTATATTTATTACATTATGTATAATAAATATTATTTGAATAGTCTTTCTATGAGTGCTGCTCGTATAGCAAAACCCTCGCCTGGTTCCCAATGTGGTTCATCAACTGGCACTTCCATTTCATTATCTTTCTCAATGTTTTTTTCTTCTGGTAATACGTCATTAAAAATTAATGAAAGATTATGTAGCACAGCACAAGCAACTACAATTGTGGTTGAACATATTAATTTGTTGCTTAATCCTCTAGACAAACACGGAAATCTGCGCTTTCATATTCCAAATGTCCTTTCGACAATTATTCGTGTTCTCCTATGAAGTATATTATAACTGTAATAAAAAATATATTATTATTTGTTGGATTTTTATGGACCATGGATGAATATAATATAAAATTAAAGACATAATACTAACGTGATTTCTTCATCTGTCTGTGGATTTGAAAGAGGAGTTAAAAGGAATGGTAGACAGGAATATCCAGCATCTCCTACTAAAATGCCTGATAATTGAGCTTGAGTGTATGTCATATATAATCTAGAATTTTGGAAAATTCTATTATCGTGTTGGCTTCCAGGCCATTCTGGGACAATGTCTAAAAATTTTGTTCTGGGTCCAACAACAGCCTGCGTATGTACATATAAAACTAATAATTTTTAATGTTCTACATGTTTTACTGTTTAAAAATCAACAATTTTTGTTTATTAAAATTATGCTATGCAATTAAAACTCAAACTATGCTATTTATTACATTGAAATTTTATATTTACATATATGTAGTTACATACCTGTACATTCAATGAAAGGTATCCTTTTCGATTTCTATAAACTTCGTCAATGTTCTGGAATCTGGTATGGACTAAACGCACATGTGTGCAGTCAATCGCTCCATCAATGCCGGGTAAACCAATGCCTCCATCGCGACGTCCTATATCTCTAAAAAGCCTATAATTTTCTCTTGTAGCATCGGGTGTGACAGGCATCTTTATAAATTGCTTGAAAAGCCTTGCTAGAAGTACAGACATTCGGAATACTACTCTTGATATAGTTGGCTGTGAAACGATTATAGTGTCTGCAATTACTTGCTGCACAAATATTAAAATTTTATCTGTACAATATTTTTATAAATAATTGTTATTTAATTTTCAAAAATAATTATGACATATAATTATTAAACATCTTGTTATATATGTATATAATCATATATTTCATCTTTTAACATGAAAATTGCTTGTGGCATAGAACCGTAGACATATATTAATAATTAAAATATCGGAGGTATAGGAAGACTATGGTTGGTATAAAAATCCTTCTTCAATTTTAGGTTGAATTCCATAAAGTATAAAATCTTTGTTAAATCTGAAACGTCTTTTAAACTCTCGATTGCTGTAAAACTCAAACGGATTTAGTCAATTTCTAATGTATCTTTTTGGAACACGTACATCATTCTCATCCTCATCATTGCCAGAATCACGGTCAGAATCTATTTCGTACAGTTTAATATTTCTTATGTTGTCTATTTCCATATTACATACAATTTTTACTGCCAAGATTTCACATATAAAGCAAAGAGGAATATCTTAAGTCCTCTATGACCACGACTTGACCAAGATCGTCTTATTCAACAACATATATATCAAATAAGATATAATCTTAAACGACTGTAAATTCGATAGCAATAGCATATATATAGCCTTAAGTTACTACTTATATCAAATGAGACATGTTTATGAATTATATCAAGACGTTCTAAAATAAGATTATCTTCGATAAGTTATATCTTGAGGTTATACTCAAGTCTTTTCCAACTATGAATCTAGAGAGCATCTTAAGACCGAACTCAAGACGATCTCCGAAATAAGAACGGACTATGAAGAGTGTACGGATTAAAGGGATGCTGCTGGAGTGGCAAGCATTACCGAAATTTTTTTGAGCAGGCTATACTTTGAATTGGCTTTACGAAATTGAAAAATTTTTTTACAGAATTTAAGTACGCATAAAAACGGAGGGTGCTAGCGTTGATTTTACATCAAAAACAAAAAAAAATTATATGTATGACGTGACAACATTTGCTGCACATAAAAATTTAGACTTTGTACGTATAAAATAAGCATACAGCACCCTCGGAATTGCAAAAAAGAATAATGTTGTGCTTTCAGAAATGAGCCTAGAAGCTTTAGTATAAGAGAAAAATTTGCCTGAAAATCTCACATGTATGTATGCGTGCGGAGTAGTATTGCGTGTAGCAAGAGATGGCGCAGCAATCGAAACAAGGCCAGATGCCCCTCGTTAGACAAAAGGGCAGATATAAGCCGGTAATATAGAAAATGATAGAAAACGAATTAAAACAGAATTAAAAATGTTCGACATTATCGACACCGAGGAAGTTCGGCCGTCACTCCATCATCCCCTTTAAGTCCCGTACAGTCGAATGTCGAAAGTGATTGTCTGGAATTGAATAAGGGTTAGAAAAATAATTTAAGTCGAGTAACAGAGTCGGAGTCTAAAACTAAGAAACTAACTAAGCCGAAGCCAAAAACGATGATGCTCCGAGGCGTTTTCCGCCCTTTTTATACCCGAAATGGTCAGCCAGAACTCCCCGCGCGAGATTCTCGCCACTTCTTACGCGTCTCAAAAGGGAAGGTTTTCTAGAAGCTTCTAGAGAAGCGTAGTTTTGATAAGTTAAACATTTACATATTGACCTGAGCGTTCGCTCGGAATTCCGAGCTAACGGGCATCGTCTAAGCCAAAATTTTCAACGTGTCCGAAATTTTAGTATAAAATTTCCGTACGTAACAACTTTAATATATCTATCTGGAATTTGCGTTGAATAAAATAATGTCAAGTGAAAAATCGATTCGCGAAATAGACCATATAATTTTTTACAAATTACAAACTTTTAGACGAAAACTAAGACATTCCACTTTATAATATGGCGAATAGTTAATTAATTAATTAAGTAAACTAGCCAAGCTATTAATTGTTCTTATCCCTGATAGCACAGTGTCAGTTGGTGCCGTCATGATGCCGTCGTGATGCTGTTAATATGCACGAAATTCATGTATATTGACAGCATCACGACGGCATCATGACGGCACCAACTGACACTGTGCTATCAGGGTATATGTTTCTCGACTGAGTGTATTGTACTTTTGCTTCCTCATAGAGGAAGCTTTGTTTTCGTAAAAAAAAATTTTTTTTTGTTTTTTTGAACGTGTTCAGAATGTTCTAAAACGTCGAAAAATTGCAATTTTAAAAAATGTTTGTATGTATGTATGTGTGTGTGTATGTGTGTGTGTGTGTGTGCGTGTATGTGCCAAATTTACCGAAATTTTTATAACTCCAGAACTAATTAACCAAATCTTAACGAATTGTATATGAAATAGGGGTAGAATTTTCCGGTGAGTGCTATAGAGTGTATAGTTCTTCGTTACCGATGTTCTGGAAACCGTTTTGCTTCCTCATAGAGGAAGCTTTGTTTCCGTAAAAAAATTTTTTTTTGTTTTTCTGAATGTGTTCAGAATGTTCTAAAACGTCGAAAAATTGCAATTTTAAAAAATGTCTGTATGTATGTATGTGTGTGTATGTGCAGAATTTACCGAAATTTCTATAACTCCAGAACTAATCAACCAAATCTTAACGAATTGTATATGAAATAGGGGTAGAATTTTCCGGTAAGTGCTATAGAATGTATAGTTTTTCGTTACCGATGTTTTGGAAACCGTTTTTTTTAATTCTTTTACCCGTAAGAATTAGAAAAATTAAAAAAATCGGTTTCCAGAACATCGGTAACGAAAAAATACACACTCTATAGCACTCTCCGGAAAATTCTACCCCTATTTCATATGAGAACGAGCGTGGCCAAGTAGACAGCGCACTGGTCTATTGAGCCAAAGGTCCCGGGTTCGATTCCCGGTAGAGCTAGAAAATTTTATTTGCTCGTTCTCCTCTCGGAAGGCAATGGCAAACCACCGAGAGTATGTCTGCCAAGAAAACTTCTCTAAAAATTGCCGTTCGAAATCGGCGTTAAACTGTAGGTTCCATATACAATGTGTATAATCCACGTGCGCAACACATGTATATGAAGAGAAGTCACCACGCTCAGGCATGAGTAATAGGACTGAGGATAGATGGATTTCATATATAATTCGTTAAGATTTGGTTAATTAGTTCTGGAGTTATAGAAATTTAATTCTTTTACTCCAGAACTAATCAACCAAATCTTAAAGAATTATATATGAAATAGGGGTAGAAAGAACTAAAGAATATAATAGAATTAATAAAAATTGCTAATAATTAAGGGGTTTTTTAAAAATAAAATTTTGAATTTTTGCAAAATTGTTTGTTTATGCTTTAACTTCCGCAAGTTTAGAGATATCGATCTATTTCTAATTTTATTATATTTTTCAGTCTTTTCTACCCCAATTTCATATATAATTCTTTAACATTTGGTTGATTAGATTCAGCTTTATATGCGGTTAAAGGTCTATAATTTTGATTGCTTCCTCTATGAGAAAGCCAAAATAAATAAATATAAATAATTATGGCTTAAAATAGAGGAAGCAATGCAGGTTTCTACATGCTTACTTAAAAAATATGAGGAAGCAATGAACAAGTTTCTACTTGCACCCTGTTTATCAAACTATTTATTCGACGCAAAAACATATGTCAAGGCTATTATAGCATTGAACTTTTACATTCAGGAAACTTTTAACACTATATAAAATAATTTTACATCGATTATTTTCTGTTTTTTTGACATTCTTATTCTGTACACTCATTTGAAATGTGATTGTTGCTTCCTCATAGAGGAAGCTTTGTTTTTTAGATTAGATTATGTTCAGGTAAATTATACATTTAAAGCGCGTTATAAGATTTATTTAAATAGTATTATGGAATTAATAACCTCCAAATTTTGCCATTAAATAATTTATATATTTAACACAACTCCTGTGCTAATTGATTGTTAATTATTTACTGGCGACTTAAGTTCTCGGTTTTATAAATTAAATGACTAAAAACTTTATAATTTGGTAAGTTTATAATGTCAATGTTAATTGGCAAGTAATTAATTTATGTTTTTTCTGTTTTAATTTAAAAAATTCTCATATTTCTGCTGCGTTTCTAAAACAATTTAGGCAACTAATGCTCAAAGCAATAAAAATAAAAACTTTGAAGAAACTTTGAAATGTCTTAGTTTTCGTCTAAAAGTTTATATAACTTGTAAAATGTTAATATTATAGTTGAGAACATAAAATGTTGTGATCATCGTCTATGTAACTACCTGAGGAATGTATAGGTACCCTTAGGACGAGTCATCTCATCGACATATATTAGTATGGACTCCGCACAGGTATAGAAAAATATGACCGGCGACTCACCGGTGGAAGAAAAGAGATAGCGACTAGTAGAGTCTCTACCAGTATATGTCGATGAGTCATCTATATAGAACCAACCAGAATTTTCCAGAAAAATCTTTTGAAAGAACCTTTTTGAACCCTATAAAAGGAGAGGACTCTCGGCATACGGCAGCAGTTCTCGGCAGTTCTTCGACGGGTCAAGTTCAAAGATTTCAGTACGCTGTACTTACGACGCATACCTATAGTCGAGTCGATTACTAGTGTTGCATTGATATAAGTTAAAGAAGTATTATTGTAAGTAAAGTAATAAATAAATAAATTTTTCGGAATAAGAATTTGATTAATAAATATCGCGCATCAAGACCAACATTCTCAAATGTTTCGTCGTTAATTTTAACGGAACAAGGGCTGGGACACAAGATGGATCAATTCTGGGACAAGTGTCGTTGCAATTCGTTTAATTGGTAAGTAAAATCTGTTAACCCTGCATTTATTCCTTATAATATTCCGATTTCTAATTATCGTGTAAATATAGATTTTGCGTTCGCACATTGACGATCTATTATAGAATATGCGTATTTCACAAGATTCAATCGGCCTCAAGTATATCCCGTGAAAAATCGATAAAAAGACGATTAAATATATTTTCAGATATTGCAAATATCGTGTGTATCGATTTACAATTTTATCTTGCATATTTAACTTGCATTATAACGCATAATAACAACCTTTAAAACAAGCGTATACAGCATATTTATTGTTAAAATGTAAAAAACGCATAAACGCGAAATGTTCAAAGAACATGTAAGGCCGCGCGCCATTTTTAGAGTGTAAAATTAACCACGTGGTAGAAGAACGTTCTTCACATCTGTTCCATCTTCAACCTACGACACGCGGTGACGCGGTACGATTTTGTCTGTTGGAATGCATGCCGCGCGCCTGTGCTGACGATCTTCCTGACTGCTAACGATAAGCTGGAAATTTGTAGATTTCAGTGATAAATTAAAAAATGCTATTTTTCTTGCATGGTAAAAGCAAAATTTCTTTTCACACGTCGCGTCGTCTAGCTGCTTAAGGGTTTAACTGGGGAGAAACTTGTAACATCCACCGGTCCACCACGTGTTGCAAAAGTAATGGAAAGAAAAATGGACAAAGGAAGCTATTTCAATTCTGATAGAGGTCTATAAAGAGAAATTATATGCTTGTACGCACGCCAAATTACATTAATAAATATGTTTGAAATTAATGGATATGCGCGCTACTGTTAGCTGTTCAACTAGCACGAAAATTATCGCATTATTTAAAATTCTGAAGCCAAGCTATAACAATACGGCCATCACATTTCCAGCTGCCTTCAACGTAAATCTAGCCATGTAGCAATTCAGCAGGCTAAAACGCATCGTGTACCCATACTCATATGTTTTATTTAGCGTTCGCAATGTTCTTAGAATCGTAGACCGATTGTTGGGGAAGGGTAGAAGCGCATCAGGTAAAAAAGAAACTATGCTCTTTTTTGTCTTTTCTCGTTTGCACGCGAACAAAAGAATATGTGCCGTCTTGGGGCCGCTAACTAACCCCCCAGGTAGACACTCAGTACCGCGCCGTTTCCACGTCCACGCCACTCCGTCGCCGTATACGTGCCGCACGTTACGTGCGCCTCTATTCTCAGTTCCCAATAATCCCAGTAGAAATTTTCCACTTTTTAAATAAAGACAAATGCTAGATATATTATGTCTTAATGTGTATATATCACGGGTTTTTTAATAATACGTTTTATTTGCAAAGCACTGTGGACATTGGACGGATCAACTCTGGAACAGATGGTGTCGCAACTAATTTAATTGGTAAGTACAAACTATATTAATTTCACATTTATCATTTATTTCAAATTTAACTATCGCGTAAGAATACACGAGGCGGTCTTGCGCGACGCGTATATCACTGTTGGAAAATTTTTGTAGTTTTGTTAAAAAGGGTTTTTGTGTTAAAATTTTTGTGTAAAATAATCAACACATATATACATGTGTAGATTTAACACATGCCTGCTATGTTAATTGAACTTTACAAATTAAAAATGTAAAATTATTAAAATAATTTAAAAAATATGTTAAAGTAACACAATTTGAACGTATTTATTAAATGTGTTAAAATTTGCAGAAAAAGAGTGTTGATTTCACTGTATAACAGAAATAGGATTAAAAATTTACAGAAAAAGATTGTTGATTTTATCTTACAATTTTAACTTTAACATACAAGTTTTGTTAAATGTACACATTTACATTTCCTTTCTGTTGAAATATTTGAAGACCGCACTATCGTTGTAATCTAGTAATTTATAATCGCGCGCTTAATTTTGAGCGACAATATATTGCGAACAAATTTTGCCTAAATGCCACGAAGAAATAGAAAGAGAAGAGCGGAGGAAAAGGCCGCTAGATGTGACAGCGAATCGCTGAAAATATCATTTCGTAACTTATTTTATTATTTGTTATTGATGGAAATAGTTGTTCATTTGCACAATAGTACATTTTAGATCACTGTATGATACACAATAATGTATTGCACGTAGTATATTGTTTAATAAACATAAAATATTTCAGATTATATTTTAATGTTTTAAAAATATTTAGTAAAATAATTTACAACATATTTAATATTAACAAAAATACCTATGAAATATCTTTAAATATTTAAGATTTATAATAATTTAAATTATATTATTGGATTTTTTATTACCAAATTTTATATAAATTGATATTTGAGAAAACATTTTTATCAAAATGTTATTCTTTTCTGAAAAATTTGTCGAAGTTAGGAACAAGATATTTGCGTGTAAAAATTATTTTTTGATATATTTATTTTGAATATTATTTTTATTTAAATATTGTATGTGTAACAGATCAGTCCTACTATAAAAGTTTGGATATTCTGTCAGAGGCAAAGAAGGAACTATAAAAACCAGAGAGCAATAGAAAAGAGCAAAAGAGGTATCAGGTAATAACTAACCGGCGCGAGGGCGGAGTAACTCCGGTAAGTATTAATATTTGAGTAAAAATAGTCGTTTCTCTCCTTTCGTTTATTCAGATCGTTTTATTTCAAAAATTTAAATTCAATAATAATTAGAGAAAAAAATTAATTTGAAACTTTATAAAAGTTCTTTTTCATATGTATATGTAAAGATTTAAAAAATGTATAATTATGTATATATATAGTATACATTTTTAATAGGTATTTAATTGAAATGCGATTAAAAAATTCTCAATGAAGTAACAGATTTATGAAAAATGTCAGAAAAATCAAATATATCGTATCAACATTATTATGATTATATTAAAAATAAATATAAAATTTCATGAATCCGCTACCCTAAAATGGATGAACTATAAAAGAATTTAACAAGTATTTAATCTCAAACTTGTCTTTTATTATTTGTTAATTTGCTATGCTAGTGTGCTTGAGGCTATACACTCGCACAAGTACACATATAGAGAAAGAATACGAAATACAGCTCAACAGTCATTTAACTATAAATATACTATTAATAAAATTAGAATAAGAATCTGAATATTTTGTTCTAATGTTGTTAAATTATTATTAAATTATTCTAAAATATATACAAAAAAATGAGCGAATTTTTAAATTTAACATAACCTGAAAATGAAACTTTTTTTCTTATACACAATAGAAATCAGAAAAAAATACTTACATCTAGAATTAGATTTTAATAAAAATAAATAAATTTACAGATATCAGAAAAAAATTATTGAAATAGTTAGGTTTTTGTAGATTCAAATTGCAGAGATAGATAAGAAAGAAATAAAGTTGTATTGCAAATAAAATATTAACATTTTAACAATTAAAATTTTGCTACAGACTTCTTTTTTACAAAACGTATTAGCAGGATATTTTTATGTATGTAAAATAAAAAAAATGTATCTAATATTTTTTCACTTATTAAACTACGTGTCGATTATATGTCGGTTTTGAAACGCAGTCTCAAGCTGAAGTTGGAATTGTTAAGAGAGAGAGAATAGATGTTATATAAAAAAAATGCACGTAAAAATATAAATATTATTAATCACAAATTCAGTTTTACCAAATTAGATATGTCTAAAATATATAAAAAATTAAAATTAATAATTACTTTCAGCGATAATTTTCAAATAAATGGATTTTTTTTAGTACATAATTATTTTTTAGAAAATCATAAAAACTTCGTAAACAATTTATTAATTTATCTATAATAGTACATTTTGTGCAAATGCAAGCTTCCAGAGAGTTTCAACTTTTCACTGCTTTAAAAATTATTTATGTTTCCGTAAAAATTCTCCTGTTAGTACGACGTTAGACATTGAAATGCTAAGTAGAAAAGAATTTTCCATTATTGTAAAAATAAAAGAAACAAAATTGTGTATTGAAAAAATAAATAAATCCAAAGAACAGCTACTTGAAATAAAATACTGTCCTTGACAATAAAGGATTTATGGTTACCGGATCACCCGTAGGTACAATATTCATTTTAGAAAAGGTATTTTTTTATTGATTTAGGATTACTTGCGTTAAAAATTTATGAAACGTACAATATATAGCTAAGTTTCAAGCGTGAAAAAAGAACGTAATTTATTACGTGGTGATTTCGAGCCTTAAGCCTCTTGCACATGCTAAGCAATAGGCAATAGAAACAGGAAATAACAAAAAAATCGTTAATTACAACCTAAGAAATTCGAATGCTACGATTGGTTGGCAACAGGCAATAGGTACAGAATTTACAACGTGACGGAAACTCTGGGTCTATTGCCTGTGTCACTGTTTATTCTGCATTTATACATGATACATGATTTCTGATTTCTATTTCCTGTTCCTGTTGCCTATTGCCTAGCATTGTGCTCTGAGCATCTTATTTTGACGGAGGGGGGGGCGGGGACAGAGGAACGGACAGGACCGCTTTATGACATAGTGTGACTAATCCATCTTTCTTTTATGTTTGCGGACTACCTGCGTTTAAGGTATACATGAAACGTACCATAGCTAATCCTAAAATACAAAAAAAGTAACTTTCACTGGGTATAATTTCGAGCTTTATAGCGTATTTGATTTGCTGACTCGACCCGACTCCGAATGGAAAAAGTACGATCAAATGTACGATTTTTGCATACATTGTGTTTCAAATCGTACTTTTGAACGTAGTTCCTTTTCGACTCGGAGTCGGGTCGAGTCAGCAAATCGAATATGCTATTAGTCTAAGCATTTTATTTCGATTCGGAAAGGAAAGGAAAACAGAAACGGATAAGGTCGTTTTATAGCATGGATTGTTTTATAACGAATATAACTCATCTGTCTACTGTTAGAAATTCTTTTATGATGTAGGACACCGCTTGCATTATTCAAGTTAAATCATTTACGGAATGAACAATAGCTAATTCTGAAAAGCAAAAAAAAATTTATTACGAGTGTTGAGCAGAATGAATTAGAAAGCTGTGTTACATCCTGAAATGGCACCGAACTTTTGCATTTTTCGAATATCGAAGAGTCGAACGTACCATTACTTTTAAATTCTATGACGAGATGACTGACAATGAGTTAAACCCTGACTGAGTTAAACTCTTATAGTTAAATTATCCGCCTTTTTTTTAAGCCTTGTGTCCACGATACTATAGAAATCGCTTCAAGATCGCCAGGGCTGGATTAACTTAATATGCGGCCTTAGGCAGATTTTAGTGGGGGCCTATGTAAGGCGAGGATTTTTTGAATAATAATTAAACATTTGAGCACTGAAAAAGGAACTGTAATTAATATAATACAAATAATGCTATATTCTGAATAGGATGATACTTTAATTGAACGAAATGTATGGTTTTTGTTTAAATTTATTTTCAGAGTTAAAACATATCTTAATTAACATACAATTATACTTAACATTAGATGTATTATTATTTTAGCAATATTTTTGGTTTGACTTATTTATTTTGCAACTATAATATGATATGATTATAATAATATCTTACGTGTTTTTTTTCCGCGAAATCGTATAATATTATAATATCAGAATAAGAAATTTTTCTCAATAAATCGCTTTCAATGTTCAAGAGAAAGATTATTGAGTCGATCTTGGTCCATCGATGACCTTAATCGATTTTTTATCAGTTTCAATTTTAAAAAAGATCTTTTGCTTGTACAATTCGCGGTCATAAGAATAAGATATATTTTCAGTACAATGCAAGTATTTGGAAAAATTTCTTGCAAGTCTTTTTCAATTATAATTTAAATAGTTGTGTTTTATTCCATACATATAAAATATCGCGTGATAAACATTTATCAAATGTCATTTTTCGAAATTGATTTTATATATATATTACAAAAATATGTCATCGCAGATGTATCTTGGCAAGGAAACATTGTTCTATATATATAGCGTTAGCAGTGTATGTAAATTTGACAGATAATGTATCTTGGCAAAAAAATATCGCTCTATATAGCGTATACTACTTGAAAAAATTACATTGCCCTCCCTGACCTCGCTGATAAAAAAATTGTCCATAATAGAGCACATCATTTGGTCGAGTTTAATTAATATTTCTATTGTTAACATAAAATAGAAAAAATTTTATTATAATTTTACAATGTCGTCCACTCACAATACAGCAATTACAACTATGCGATAATTTTTTAACGGATTGACTAATTTTGTATTTCGAAACTGAAGATGGTCCTATAATGGATCGAAATGTCTGTAGATTTTTAACTTAAATATAAAATTATTAACGTCAACATTTTGTTCCGGCTCTATGCTCTATATACTCCAACTGATTTTTAATCTTTTGAGCCTTCGCATTACTTATATTTCTATCCTTTTCTGACCGTTACTTGAGTTTACGAAGACGACGTGACTCATGTTCAGAAAGGTTTGTCCAAATCTTTTTCTAAAATTCTGTATATACTTTCTATATGTATGCCAGTAAACTCCACGAAGAGTCTTGTGGACACATAGCCGTCCGATCGAAGGATTTCAAGCACCTTTTCCACGTTTTCGGGGAAACGGCTTGTTTTTGGCGGTCCTGGTGGATCGTCTCAGATATCCCCTCTACCGTTACGAAATAGATTATTTCAGTAAAGAACGGTATAATCAGCCAAACAATCATTATCGTACATTTTCTCTTGCATTTCGTGCGTTTTGCTAATTGTTATGTCCAGTTTGAAACAAAATTTAATATTTGCTTTTTGTTCCATTCTATTTTAGTTAATAACGATCTGGTCTAACATAATATAAAAAAATTTCATCGTCCAATCAGTACATCTTCGTGCAGTACGGTATTTCCAACATTTTTGGTTAAATGTATCAGTGCCTCTTTTAGTCAAGTTATAAAATTTTATGATGGTTGGTTCTTCTCCATCAGCAACTATGTTTTCTCGTTTATGTAAAGAAGACAATACTAAAACTCTTTTATTTTGTTTCGAATATAAAAGTAATGTCATATTATTCTTATAAAAAAAATAGGACTTATTAGACGTAGTAAAGTTTAGCATATTTCGCGGTATCCCTCTTAGGGACTGTTTAACAGTCCCTACCATACTAAGTGAAAAGTCCTTTTTCATGTTTTGCATTAGAGGCACAGAGATAAACTGATTATCATAAGTAATATTTCTGCGACTGTAACGAATCGGATCTAATAATTTATAAACATGAGTTTCTATATCGTCTTTTTTACATTTAGGTATAGCCATTTTTACATCTAGATATTGCCATATAACTTGTTATTGAGTCATTCATTGTAATAATTTTGAATCCTCCTGTTTTCGTTTTTTTATTAGTGTACAATAATAAAAAGGATGACGAGAAGAGAAGAAAACCGACGATTTTCTGTTCGCCTATTGTTACATTACTCGGCGAATAATACTTTTGACAATTCGATACAAATAAATTCCAAAGTTCACGAGTTGAAGCTAAATTATTATCATGTAGCTATGTATTTATATCACCGAACTGTAAACATGATAATAAAAAGTGAAAAACGGTGTTTTGAAATTGAGCGATATAATCGCTCGTCTTGTTTCATTTCCCGTTTGTGATTAAAGAGACAAAAAATCAGGAGAAAATTGCTGACTTTCTGCAGAGAGATCTATAGCTGTTGCCGTTGAAGTTGAAGTGCTAGGTATTATATTAGATGGCCTTGTTTTATTTCCCGTTTGTAATTGAAAAGACGGAGAATCAGGAAAAAGTTTCTGACTTTCTGCAGAGGGACCTATAGCCGTTGCCGTTGAAGTTGAAGTGCTAGGTTCGTTTTTCGAGGATATAATCTCTATGATACTACAGAATTAGAATATTTTCTTCGTAATCCGTGAAAGTATAAAATTCCTATAATGCCTTTTAATCCCTCGAGATTAATATCAGGCAAATGAGACAAATCTGATTTTGCACCATTTTTTCGTTTTCTTGCAATCTCAGGATTAGTATATTTTAAAATTTTACTTAGCAATTTGTCAGTAAAAAGGAGAGACCATACATCTGTTGCAGTATTATTATCCCTCGCATCGCCCAACACTTGGGGTTCATAATCCGGTACTTCATCTGTTTCTGTTTTTTCTTATTCCGGGGGTGTAACGAATCATTTAATTTTTGTCCCGTTTAAAATTACTTGCGGTTCTTCCAACGTTTCCGTATTTTCGACTAAATATTTTAGTATGAAATGCGCGTCCCGCATTCCAAAAAAATTTTTCTGAAAGCCATACACGCGCGTCGAAGAGTATCCACGTCCTTACGGCAATATTTAATAATTTTACTTTGAAAATTAAAAATGAAGTTGTTACGCGTCATCTCCGCGTGCCACGAAAGAAATCGTTCGCGTTCTTCCGCTTTCGTATGCTCGGGAGAAAAATATCGTGTGTCGAGTATCGGACCGATGTAATCTTGATTTTTGCGGGTGTTAAACAAATGTGGAAAAATGCCTTTATTCGATGTATCCGAAAGCTTTAGGTAATTCGGATAATTTCATCGGCATATAATTTAAGCTATCGATAAATTTTGTATGTCCGAGCGTCATCTTGACAATTTTTGTTCGGTTTAAAATTACTTGTGGCTCTTCAGTCTTGTCCGTATTTTCGATTAAATACTGCAGAATAAATTGTGCGTCGAACGCTTTCGCATTATGCGCGATGCAAATAATTTTTTTGTAACATTTTGTCGTTTGCGTTGCAAAATCGACGAACTTTTTTACAGGATCGCGACGAAATATAAACTCGCGCACTCCGCACCAACGGCATCGTACCGACATGTCGTCTATCGCGGCGCACGTGTTTTGCAAATCTGTTGCGCGACGCAGAGAGTCGGTACGTGAACTTTGAAGTACTTGGTACCTTTGAGTGTCTCGCGACGCGATCTTCTTTGCTGTGGTTGTTCGTTGCATCCACGTTGACATTTTCGTTTCCAAGCGATACTTCTCCCCGTGCTAACGTAGTAACGCGTACCCTCAACTTTTAAATTTATTATTAGATTAAAGTGTCGCAAACGCTCATAATACATTATGTTTAAGCGATACGCAGGTTCGCGTCTTAACGAAACGAGTAACTCGCAGCCGTACAACGGATTTTGTCGCGACCAAAAGTATTGGAGGGGTTTGTGCTGAAGAGAACAGAGAGTCAGAGGTTCCTGTTAGGGGAGTTGCTTCTCGGGAACAAATACCCGAATGTCTTGGGGATAATTTTTCTTAGAATTTTTTTCGTGGAGGTTTTTGCTGAGGAGATCGGAGATCGAGAGGTTTCTGCTGAAGGAGTTAGTTTTTCCCAGTCTATTACAAAGACCTGGTGCCATCAAATGCACAACGTGCAGATGAAACACTTCTTTTGTGAAAGATTGTCTGCATCTAGGACACATTTGTAAATTTTCCGTTTTTTTCGCTTGTTCCTGCCAAAGGAGTTTGTTCTATTTCTTGGAGATTTTTCGGAGGGGGTTGTGCTGAGGAGATCGGAGATCTAGAGGTTTCTGGTGGAGAGAGTTTGTACTTGGGAAGAACTTCTCGAATGTCTTGGAGATAATTATTTGGGGATTTTTTCGGAGAGGTTGTTGAGCTTCAAAAGTACTAAAATTATATACTACTATAGCAATATTTTCTGCGGCGAGAAAACTGTTACGTCCAACCCCGGGATTTAGGATAAGAAAATCTGAGAAGCAAAGGAAAGGCTAACCAGAGGGGTCGGGGTAAGGGAGGACGCAACTAGACTCTTAAGAATATCGCTCGCAGGTACACGCTCTGAGGCGTGCGGCGCGAGCCGAACGCACTTTCGATGGCTCGGGAAGAGTCAACGTCCGCAGAGACGGTAGGACGCCTTCCGTGAGCGATGCGATCGTCGGTCCTCTTTCGAGTCAGGGAATTCAATCCTTTTAACTCAGGATCGGACCTTGTGCGATTTTTGAGAGGGGGATGGTACTGAGGGTGAGGTCTTAATTAAAATGAGGTGACATTTAATTTAACCCTTCTAACAATTAAACATTTATTACAATAAAATACATTTGGTGTCAAGATTGAACAACTAAACATTAATTACATTAAAATAGTATTTGGCCGTGACATCGAGATTATGAGCCAATTGAGATAAATGAACGGATGCAGAATGAAAGTTATTTGTGTATGTAATGAAATATCATGTATGCATGCAAATTCGTGAGGTTAAGACATGTGAGAATGAAATTTATTTCTGTAGTTATTAGTCTAACGTTACGATCTCGGGATCGGGTACTTCCTCGAAATCGAGAGTCGAAGCGGTTGAGGAGGTCGGGGACGGACTTCGGGAAGAGGAGGGGGAATCGGGAGGTTCTAGGAAGCGGGCTGGATCGGGGTTGACGGGGACCATGCGGAAAGGGGCCATGCGACAGAAGTGGGGAGTCGCGGAGGACTTGCGTCGCCTGATTCCTGAGAAAAGCCAAGCTCCCTCCGCGCTCGCTTGGATTGCCGACGCCGTTCGTGTCTTGCGGCGTTTCGCGACCTCTTGTGGGTGGGACTGTCCGAATCCACTACAAGTTAGTGGATGGTTAATTTAAGTCCGTCAACTGCGGGGAAGTCACCTCGGGTTTTAGAAAGAAATCGAAGGGATACCTTGAATCCACCGACTCGGCTAACGTCGAAGCAACCACCTCGAGTCCACCGAGTCGGCTAACATCGAAGCAATAGATACCTCGAGTCCACCGAGTCGCCTAACGTCGAAGCAATCACCCCGAGTCCACCGAGTCGGCTAACGTCGAGGGAATAAGAGAATATTACTCCGAACTCACCTAGTTCGGAATAGTGAAACGAAGTGGGGTTTGGAAAATTTAGAGTCAATGTTTGACCGAGAGACTTCCCGTACACGAGAATGTATAAAGAGAAGGAACCGACATGTATGTGTATGGATATATATATATATATATATATATATATATATATATATATATATATATATATGTACGCAGGACTTACTGCTTGATCTAGGTTAAGTTAAGCTCTTTAGAACCCTCGCAGCAGGATAACTCTCCGGTAACTTTCGATTGGTTGATGGCGATTCTCTGCGTAGATTGGTGGAACCACTCGTAACTTTAACGCGCACAACTTAGTCGATCAGACTTAAGCGCCAGAAGGGCAAGGTTAACTGCAGAGATTGAAGCTTGGAGACTGAAGTCTGAGAAGAAGAGAGCGAGTGCCGCAATGCTATAGGATTTATATAGGAAAATGTGGGGTGTGTCTGGTTTTCATTTTTAGGACTTTTGGTTGGTCGGGATTCTTCTAATCATTGTTTAAGGGATTTCTTATTGGGCGAGATGTTTCTCGCCCCAAGAGGTAGATTCTAAATTTTCGCCTATCCTAGAAAGCTAGAGACAGTTATCGATTTTTCCGCGTTCCCATTGGTGAGTCCTCTCGTAAGACTCCCACTATCTTGTTGGGGTGTAACCCATCGGTTTTTCCAGTGACGCATTTGTTTTTCGGCTATCGCCGATTTCTCTTTTATTAGGGTTCCTTACTTATCTCGCGACTGGTTTTATGTCGACAGACGATCCATACTTCTCAATCTTAATGGTAGGTACAAGGCCCCACAGAACTTCCGCCACGTGTATTTACAGCCACGTCTTAGGCCTTGTCTCTGTTTGTCGGAACCATCAAACGAGCAAATTTTAGAAAGCTCGCTCGATGCAATAAAGATCTTCATCAACCCCGTCTGGAATTCAGGCTCTTTTGGCGGGGTCGTGTCGCCGGGTTTATAGTTATGGGCCAGACAAGGTTGATAGACAAAATTCGATCACGTATGCCCCGTCTGTCAATACTTTATTCTGAAGGGTCGCTTCGTCGCCTAAGCAAATAGCTATTTTGTACTAAAAGAAATGTGAGGAGATCTATAAGCTCACTCCCCGATCGATAAACCGTCCGCGCTCAGTTTATTATCCTACCTTAAAAGATATCTTAAGTGCTTAAGAATTCCCGCGAAAAAGGGAAATCGTGAAGTCCGCAGGACGTAACACTAAAATAATTTTACTTATAACAGGTTGACTGATATGACAGTGGTCGATCTTCTCCAGACCTGCTCAGGAGTATTTAACAAACAAAAAAAATTGTCACAAGTCTTTGGTGACAGCGAACCGGCCGAATTCGCGACAACGACGAAAACACATTCTTTTACTTAAAGCTTAAAGGCTTACAAAAATTCTTTACTGAAAATTTCTAGTAATGTTATATTTCATTATATAACTAGAGGGATTTATTATCGCATTTCAGAAAATTTATTGCTTTATTACTCTTAGCATAAAAAAAGATCGGTAAAGTTTTACACGAAAACACAATTTTTATCTAAGGACTTGCATAAAATCCGGGAGTCAAAGACCGACAAGTCAAGCTGCGGTCCACTTGACGCTATAAATACTTTGGAGCGTTCTTCTGCTCCTTCTTTCTTCATTGAAAGAAAAGAGAAGAGGAATGCTTCGAAGCATTTGTAGCGTCAAGTGGACCGCAGCCTCAGTCAGACCCGACAATGCCAACGACTTCAATGCCTACGCCGATCGATTTAAAATCCGCGACGGTGAAAACGAGAACGTCACGAGCTCAAACGTTGACATAAATCCGCGAAATAAACCCGTATTTAATGAACTCTCGAGGATTCTACAGTCGATAGACTACCTTTAAGTAAAGAGATAAAAAGAAAAAGGGATAAATGTGTGTGTGTGGAACTTGCTACACTTGATGACTTCTTTGATATCTTCGGAATTTACGAATCGGATAGCGGGCTCTTCATGATGTGGATGTAGCCGCGTTTTGAGTTAGATTTCGCGCACAGATTCTAACTCGGAATTGGAACTCAAGCAGCAAAAGAGATTATGATTTAAAAATATCGAGGTTGACTGAAGCTGAGAAGAGACTAAAGCTCAAGAGAGCGAATCTCGCGATGTCAGGGTTTATATAGGAAAGTTTAAAAAATGGATTTTTTATTGTAGGATATGTCAGTTGCTATTCTGACGATTTTAGTTGGTAGGATGTTTTTTCACCCAGAATGCAGATTTGAGTTTTCGCCTATCTCTTGACGAGCTAAGTACAGTGATTTTTACGGCTGTTCATTGGCGAGTTTTGTCAAAAAGCTCCCACCGTCAAATTTTGAGGGCACAAGTTCTTTTTCCAGAGACTCACTCAGTTTTTTCGCCAAATCAAAAATATACAATAGGCGATGACACTCCCACGTTGCTCACCAATAAATAATTTCAAAAACTTAAATGTACATTCTGGGTGAAAACGATTACCATTATTTTACCAACAAAAACTTTCAGAACAGAAAAACTGAACAGAAAAACTAAACATATTCCTCAACAAAATTTACCTCTTAAAGTTTCTTATACATATAATCCGCAACTTTTCGTCAGTTCAGCTCCAATTCCAGTCCCAGTCAGTATTTTTTGTTTACTGCGACTACCAGCCTGTTCTTCAGGTTTTTGCGGGTCCAGTACCGAATCAAACGTTTATTGCGTGCAGTTTAAGTTTAGTAGCGTGTGCTTTGTTAAGTTCTGTGTGCATCATCACCGCAAGACCAAACCTACCAAGTTCCGACGAAGCCTCTACGACGGTGCAGAGCCTTAACGAATTTACTCTAATCCAGACCGTACGAAGCGTAGCTTCGTATCAAGTACTAATAAGTTAGATTATTCTTTTTTAATTCTTTTTTTATTTGAACGGAAGTCTTCTCTTCAAACTCTCGAATTCCTGGACAAATTTCTACCCTTCAATATTTACCCTTTTAAGTTTTTTAATCTACATTTTCACCATCGGTACTTCGGGTGCTGATTAACGTCAGCGTCCAGACCCGTATCACTTCAATTCCGCTACTTCGGGTTAGCTGATTAAACGTCAGCGTCCAGACCCGTATCACTTCCATTCCTGTTACTTCGGGTTAGCTGATTAACATCAGCGTCCAGACCCGTAGCATTTCTTCTTACGATAAATAAACAAATCCATAAAATCGTCCCACAAGCAATCGAGAGACTTGATCAAGTTGACTTCCAGTGCGGTTATCAATAATTAAATGATTTACAACAATCAAATAATTTTAGTGGATCCGCGCATTCTCAGTTATAAACAAAAGAAATCAGAGCCGCCAAGCACGTGCGGATTCGTCGGAACAAGCGGGCGTGTCGCCAACAATTATTAGAAAACAAAACTCACGCAAATTCGGATTTCCTGCGACCGCAACTCCATTTCCTCTTCCATTATCTGACAGAGTTAATCCCTCAAACCTGAGGAATTACCTTCCT